>JAKIRU010000030.1:0-141877 GCA_022577715.1 Wickerhamiella alocasiicola
GACCAGCTCTCCCCCCAGCGAAGACTGGGATATCAAACATAATCTTTCATAAATAGAGTCTATAATATATCTTGAAATCAACTACTAAAACTATATAGAATTCAGGATAGCTACGTAATTTTTATGGATTAGAGTGATAGGCTGAAAGTGATTTTCAGTATTTTGCACGGTGGAACGTGTAATGCTCACTTCGTTTCTGGGTACGATCAGGGTACAACCTTCGTGCCTCTTGTGAAGGAAGTATGGATGGTGCAATTAGTACGATGACAATAATTGCAACGGATGTTAACCCGAGACAGTGTGTAGGTGAATTTCATGATTAGCAATTATGTTGAATTTCTCTCTTAAACTACCGAGGGAAGTTGTGTCCTGAGGGTGGAGGCTACGGATGGCGCTCATCCGTACAGTATATATGTAGGCAATGACCGACGAGGGTTGGGTTTGAAGGGGCAAATCAGAAGCTGCACCTATAAAATAAAATACGAATTAAACAAGGAAATCTCGGGTTCATTCAATTCTGTCGTCAGTCTTCCGACACACAGATTTATGCACACTAGGGGTAGGGTTGTGCCACGAAGGTCCTGAATTAGAGTGGCAAAGCGTCGAGTAAGGGGCGGAAGTGTATCAGAATTATAAGTTAAATGTTACGTTCAGTGTACTTTATCGAGAATGGAGGCCAAGTGCGAGACAAGAAAGTGTTGGGAACAAGTACCAGAGCGGTTAATGCATGCATATGCAGTAGCCACATGCACTCAGTTGCCACCGTTGAGAAATGCATCATTGTTTAGGCCCACACAGATTCTAGAACTCGAGCCAATCTGGCTTCTGTCTCTTGGTATAATTGACGGCGTAGAGTGTTTTCAAACTCGGCGGAGGTGCCTTCGGTAGCTTTCACGATAGGGGCCCTCCTAATTTTACGGGCGACTGTGGCATAGCGCAGTACTTGCTTGCCCGGCTTCTCATTATAATAAATATCCATAGTCACAAGCATTATTGGCATAGTAGCTGCTGCATTGACCAGTAGCAGTTGGCTGAGTTTGGAACCCTTTATAGCCAATCTACCCTGCTGCAAGTTTTGTAGCGCTTGACCAAACAGCATCAGACTTTTGTTAATCTGCCCCGCTTCATGTAAGGTGGAACCAGTGGAGCCGGCATCATTGACACGTTCGTTACCAGCCAAGTCACCGATTGTAAGGCGAGCGGAACCGATGTCAATAAAGACGATGGCATGTGACCGACTTGACTGCTCGTTGCAATTGGTGGCATTAACCGCTCTTGAAGCATATCCTTGAGAGAGACACATCTTTGCAGTGTCAAAGTTTACGACCTCTAGACTCTTGGCGCTTGTCGAGCATCTCGAATTGACGGTGCGGATCGAGATTGGCAACCGGTTATTAAACAAGTCAAGCACTTTGTCGTTATAGATTTCCATCATTGAGATAGAGACCATGCGACCCCCGCGACGGTCTAACAAATCGGCAATGACTCGATAAATAAGGCCTGGATCTTCATCAGTACCAACAGTACTCCATGTCTTTCCCGATCCAGTGGCACCCAGGGCGAAAAAACATTGATCTTGACCATCAAGGACTTTGGATATGAGTGGCTCAACACATGTAGAGTATACTTCCTGTTGAGAAGCTTCCTGGTCGAAAATTTGCTTGAAAACGTGCTGCTCATCTGAATGCTGTACCTTGGTATTATCGAGAATCTCCAGCCACGGTTGCGCGAGCGCATCTGGCTGGGGACGGACACGCAGGTACATAGGAAGCATTTCTAAAAGTAGTTAACTTGAGTTCTAGACGGGGTGAGTGTTTATCATTGGGATTCGATGTGGTAATTAAAGATGCATATTGTGGTGTTTTGATATTACCCGATTGGGGAATGGTCATGCATAAAGCGGTCACTGCGAGACCAGTCCAAACTTGCCGCAGAGTCAACTCATAAACTCTGAAGTTGGTAGCAGGAAGCATATTGGGTGATGATGTCGTTTAAATCAAAGCTAACTGGCAAGAGTCCCTCAACTGCTGCGACTGCTACATTAACCACATAATGCGCCACATCAATGCGTTCGAGGTTCATCAACAACTGCTTAGGAACGGGAAATACATGCTCCAAGGAAAGTGAAATACATAAAGAATCAATAAAGAGGTAAATTTGAATTTTCTTAAGCTTCGAATATCCTCTGTGACTCGTCCTAGTGATGCTTTGACTCTACCGAACGTCATTACTGGTGGCGTTGTGCAGCAGTCTTGAGTCGCGGGTGGTAGAGTTGTTCAAAGGAGGCTGGCAACAGAGCAAGATGTGTAGCGTAACATTCATGCAGATGCAAAATGGTGATTATTTACGAAACCGAACTAATTAGGGAGCTACTCTTCGTAGCTTAGACATTCATAGCACCTTTTGTTCGACATAGGCTTTTGTGAGAGTGTTACTACTAATCAAGCAGGTTGACTACGCTTACTGCACTACCTTATGAAACGAGATCTCTCAGAAGAGCCCAGTGAAATTCCATCCAAACGGCAAGAAACTGACACCAAAAAACCTGAACCAGACACGAAATCCTGCAGTTCCCCCCACTCCCCGAAATCGGGCCTCAAACCCTCTGAGGCTTCTGAAATTACACCTGCCTCCACCATTTCCACAGACCCAGATGCTACTGGCACAACTACTGTACCACCAGACTCGAAATCTTCGGCGGCCGCCTCTTTAGAGATCAATCCTACTACGCCGACCGACATGACAAAAGATGCCTCAAAGGAACCTGCCACTACTGCTACTTCCACTTCCCCTGCTAGTAATTCTGCTACAGGGGCGACTACAACTCTAAAATCCGGTAACCCACTTTTATCTGGCACTTTTGGGTCCTCTTTTGGTTCATTCGGCTCCAAATCTAATGCATTTGGCCCATTTGGTTCTCAAACTCCCAAAGAGAATCCCTGGAAAGAAAAGTCTAACCCCTGGAGTGAGAAGTCCGAGTCTGAAAAGAAAGAAGAAACCAGCGAACCGGAATCAAGGGCACAGGACCAGTATGCCGTGGTATCTTTAGAGAAAAAAGCTGTGAAGACAGGTGAAGAAGAGGAAGATACAATCTTCACTACCCGTGCAAAGCTCTACGCCATGAACCTTAAGGATACGACCGCAGGCTGGAAAGAGCGCGGGGTGGGAATGTTGCGTCTCAATCACTCCACAAGCCAAGCACGTTCCCGCGTGGTCATGCGTGCCGACACATTGCATAAAGTAATCCTTAATGTCACTCTCAGCCCACACACAGATATTCATAAGGGCTTTCCTTCCAGTGCTCAAAGCTCAAAGTTCGTACGTCTCACTGGAACAGAAAGTGATGGTCTCTTTCAGTATGCACTTCGGCTAAAAAGTGATGATCTCGCGGATGAACTTTATGGTCATCTACAAGATAATAAAAGTAGCAGTGAACCGACAGATGGCAACGCAGCTGATTCTCTTGTGTAAACATGTAAAAGGTTTTTGATGAATGAATGCATAGGGGTGAAATTTGCTTTTCTTCTTACAAGGCCCACTACGAGCAAGGTATTTTGGCCATCATTGACATACTACGAGATGCAAGTACATGGGTGAGCTGGATTAAAGCCTCAGAGTCAATGCCTCAAACGGAGAGATTGGGCTAAAGAAGCGAACAAAAGTACGTAGAACGCATGCAGACTTGGGCATGGTAGCCCATTGGTTATGGTGACTAGTCTGCTAGAACAGACCCCCACGACTGTTACTTTACAAGCCCAAAAGTTGAAATTGGAATCCCAATAGTGACTCCAGATAGCAGCGAATCCTACTGGAACACTCTCTGTAAATACAATCCTCGGCTGCATTTGCGTGAGCCAATCCTTCGTCCGTGGGGTGCTCCCTCATCGATGCAAACCTGAAAAGTACGCTATTTATGGTCATAGCAATGCCAAAAACATCGTCAAGGCACCTAATTTAGCTCATAGTATTTAGGTTTCGGGATGAAATTGATTTCAACCGTTAATTTCGTTAGACAGGAATTTCAGAGTGTAGGAAAAGCACTACCCCAGTTCCCTCTTTGAATTTTACTACTACGATTAGGCGGGTCAGCGTCAATGTCGCTGCGCTGGATTCTCCTCTTGCAGCACCGCCGTGTTACGGAGAAATTACCAAAGTTGTCTATAAATACTCAGTACATCAGTGCCTAGCACTAGCCTCTGACGCATATCTGCTAAATAGGTCTATAAGACGGTAAACCACTAATGCGGAGATTAATGAAAAAACTAACCGAGCCGAAGCTACGAATGTACTCATAGCTTTACTACAGCACCGTGTCTCGCTCATTTGCGCCCTCACTCACAGAGGGAGTGAAGTAGAGCGGCACACGTTCAAGCATGAGGCAGCATCTGAGTATGGGAACCGTCTGATTATGGAGCGGCTACTGGGAATTGTCTCGTACGCTACATTCTTTTACCGAAAAGCGTCTAGAATGGCTGGCCAGAAACTCTTAGCAAGAGAAGCACATTTGTATTCTCAGAGTGATAGCAGGCTATATGGGGTCGCAGTGACTGGTCTCCCAACGGAACCAGAGCCTTCACAAAGCTTTTTGGTGGCTTATTTCATTTTGAATGCCAGACTTATCACCGTGCTGCCCTGCTGCCCTCCAAACTCAAAGCGCGGGTACTCGATCGCTTCGTACTCCAGCCCGAATAGTCCTGCTAGCTCGGATTCCGTGAAGTTACAAGAGGTAATTAGGAACGTTCCTCCTTGCTTAATTAATGGCAGCACTGCTCTTTTGTAAGCCTCTGTCGCTGGCATTCCATGGTACTCCAGGCCGCTAAGGGCGATGGCGTCCAAGGTTCCTTTATCTAGGACTAGATCGAAGGTTTCAGTGGTCCAATCCGGCCGTGACAAGAAGTCTACATGCTTAAAAGTGGAAGAGTAACCCTGAGATTTGGCAATAGTGGTGGCAAGCTTGATACTAGCAGCACTGTAGTCGATGCCGAGCATTTCGCTTTGAATGCCCTCATCTTGAAGACTGAAAAGCAAATGACCATTTCCAGTACCAAGATCTAAAATTTTTTGGGGCTGCAGGTCCTCTGCAAACTCCACTACTTTGGCTTCTGCACCGCTTTCGCTGAACCAGCACTCGCCGGTGTCCTCGGGGTTTGAAGCAAAATTTTCGATTTCTGTAGAATAAAAATCATCCCAATACGTTTTGGTACCTAATTTAGACGGGGGAAGCGCCTCGGGGAGGACTGAGGATTCTTCTGACGGCGTTGACGGCGACATTTCTTCTTGACAAATGGACAAGACTCTGGGGTCGATTTTGGGTGCTCTGACCAAAAAGACTCTACCACCATTGTTTGCAGAGCCGATTGACTATGCTCCAGAAACCCGAAAAGGCCCTTTGATCTCGGGAACATTCAAATTCCTGAGTAAATGCCAGCCCGATCCAAAGTTTGTAAAGACGCGGACATTAGCACAAGTCTCCGCTGAAAAAAATAAAGTAAGAAGGCAAGCACTACAAGAAAAGCTTGAAAACCAGATCAAACTGTTTAATCCTGCCTCTGACCCGCATATTCAAGGCGATCCCGCGTCTACAGTGTTTGTAGGAAACCTCAAATATGCCGTGTCTGAGGACGATTTGCGAGGCCTTTACTCTCGCTTTGGTAATATTGAAAGGTTGAGAATTGTTTTGGATCCGCAAAACAAACCCAGAGGCTACGCTTTTGTCGTGTTTGATCGATCCCAAGCCGCCTCGCAGGCAATCAGGGAAACTCGCGGGATGCTTGTAAAGGGGCTACGATTGATTGTTGATAGGCAAAGAGGCAAAGAGTATGGCTGGAAGCCTCGGAGGCTGGGTGGCGGCATTGGCGGGAGAGCTGTAAAAAGGCATGTCGGTCGTGCCGTGGGTGGTCGCACGGGGGGGATATATGGCCAATCCAGCCAACACGAGCATTACAATGGTCGTGGTGATGGTTACCGTGGAAGAGGTCGTGGAGGGTCAAGAGGTGCGCCCTTCCGCAGTCGTGGAGGCTGGCGTGGTAGAGGCAGCGATCGCTCCCGGCCTTATGATCGCGTTGACAAGAGCGACCACTTCAGAGAACGAAAAGATCGCGGTGGCGACCGTGGTATGAATGGATTCAAAAACGAATGGGACTATAGAAGTCGTGAGGGACGAGCGAGTCGTGACACACGGGGCGGGCGTGTCGACCGTGATCCATCCAGTGGCCCCTCCGAACGGGATCCTCGAGATCCCCGCGACCCTCGGGAATCCGGAGGTCGTGTTTTGCGACGCTATTAAGTGATTGTGCGATGTACACTACCCTACTGCACGTAAATACTACGAATTGATCTCAATGGGAATGCGGCCATCGTGTCGCTCCCCCTGGGCTTGTTGCTCAGCTCAAGCTATTTATATAGTAGTTACACAGCTACGCGATTTTCGGCATATCTCTATAGAGATATAGGGCTCAGGACCACTGATAGTGCGACACATTGACCTTTATCCCCTGGTAAACGTTATTGGTTGCACATGAAAGTGGGCTCGAGTGTGTATGCAGAGCATTGGTTGACAGCCCTTTTGTAAACATTCGTTCAACTATCATAAATAAATCATTATATATTCCTATTTAATCGAGGTCTGACATCTCAACATCATCCTCTTCACTCAGCACTTCATCCTCCAAGGGGGCGACTTCGTGGTTGGGATGGACAACGAGACCAGACTTGGCACTGTTGAGTTCAATCTGGACCTTCTCCTTATCAAGTACAGCGCCACGGAGTAACAAAAGGGCAAGAGGATTGAGAATTTCGCTCTGAATAAGACGGTTGAGAGGACGTGCACCCAAATCCTTATCCCAGCCATTAACACTGAGCCACTCTTTAGCATCCTTTGTGAGTTCAAGAGTGAGGTTACGGTTGTTGCGCTTGAAGCGTTTCTCGATCTCTTTGAGACGAATGTCCACAATGCGCCCCAAAGCGTCCTTAGACAAGCGGTTGAACACAACAGTCGAGGAGATACGGTTGAGGAACTCTGGGCGGAAGTGGTTCTTTACTGCCATCATGACATGATCGCGGGTAATGTTGTCGATCTCAGTCTTCTCAGTCATCTGAATAGCTTCAGCACCGAGGTTAGATGTCATAATGATAATGCAATTAGCGGCGTTGACCTCCTTACCATTGGAGGCACGAACACGTCCATCATCGAGGACCTGTAGCAGAATAGTGAGAACTTCAGGAGCAGCCTTTTCAACTTCATCGAATAAGACAACAGAGTAAGGGTGGCGCGCAAGTTGTGTAGTGAGAATGCCACCTTCTTCGTAGCCAACATAACCAGGGGCGGCACCAATGAGCTTAGAGGCCGACCATTTATCACCTAGTTCGGAACAGTCAATGCGAATCATGGCCTTTTCATCGTCAAACAAGAAGCCTGCGAGTTTTTTAGCCAGCTCAGTTTTACCGGAGCCAGAAAGACCCAAAAATAAGAAGGATGCTGGGGCATCGGGGTTAGCAAGACCAGAGCGGTTAAGACGAATAGCATTAGAAACAGCTTTAATAGCTTCAGGCTGGCCAATAACCTCCTTGTTGAGCACACGTTCCATGTTAACGAGCTTCACGTTTTCAGACTGGCTCAACTTGCTGACGGGAATACCAGTGAGGCGGGCAGCGGTCTCGGCCACCTTTTCAGAATCAACAACATCTTCAAGCATAGTGTCCTCGCGTCCCTTATTCTCTTCCTCAAGTTGAGCGACCTTGCGCTCCACATCTGGGATGGCGAAGTAGCGCAGGTCGGCGGCGGTAGCATTATCATGGCGACGCTCAGCATCAAGGGCCTTGGTGATAAGGTCATCAAGCTTCTTCTTATAGTCGTTGAGCTCATCAAGTCCTTTACGCTCATCCTGGAAACGAGCGGCGATAGGTGCAATTTGCTCCTCGAGATCCGCCTTCTTCTTACGAGCAGCATCAAGGCGATCCTTAACGGAGGAATCAGCGTTCTTGTCGCGCTCAAGAGCTTCGATTTCAACTTCTACAAGATGAAGTTCACGCTCCAATGAGTCCAACTCCTCCGGCTTAGAATCACGGGCAACAGCAACGGCGGCGGCACTTTCATCAATAAGATCCACCGCGGAATCGGGCATCTTGCGGTAAGTCAGGTAGCGGGAGGCCAAAGTAGCAGCAGAAACAAGTGCACTATCGAGGATGCGCACACCATGGTGAATTTCGTACTTGTTTTGGAGACCGCGAAGAATGGCAATTGTCTGAGGAACTGTTGGTTCGGGGACGTCGATCTTCTGGAACCGACGCTCAAACGCACCGTCTTTCTCAACATGTTTGCGGTACTCGTCGACAGTGGTAGCACCGATACAGTGAAGATCGCCACGGGCCAACATAGGCTTCAGTAAGTTGGCTGCATCGGATTTACCATCGCCCATGAGCATGTGAATTTCATCAATGAAAAGAATAATGGTATCCTCAGAATCTTCAATGTCCTTGAGAACGCCCTTGATGCGCTCTTCAAAGTCACCCTGGTATTTTGCACCAGCCTTGAGCGCTCCCAAATCAAGCGAGAAAAGGCGACATCCAGCAAGAACAGTAGGGACGTCACCGTCAATAATACGTTGAGCGACGCCCTCAACAATACTGGTTTTACCGACACCAGGATCACCAATGAGACAAGGATTTGACTTGGTACGGCGCGCAAGAACGCGAATGCATCGTCTAATCTCCTCTTCACGGCCAATAACAGGGTCAATCTTACCCTCACGAGCCTTTGTGGTTAGATCGATTGCGTATTTGGAGAGGAACTCAAACGATTGGTTAGTGTCGGCAGTGCGAGAATCAATGCGACGATTACCACGAATCTTGCCAACAGCATTGCTGAGAGTTCCGGGATCGTACCTCAAGCCCTGCAACATCGATTTGATGCTTGTATCATCGAGAAGGGCCAATAGCAAATGGTCTTGAGCCAAATACTCGTCTTTTTGTGCTTTCTGGTATTTTTGAGCATTTGCAAATAACTTCTGGAGACCTGATGTATCAGGAGTGGGGGCAGGGTTCTGAGTAGGCAAGCGAACCAACTGTTGATTAATTGCTCGCACAAGCGGCTGCCACTCATAGCGAGCGGTCTCAACAACTGTTTTGAGGTATGAAGGACTTCCGTCGTTCGTGTCACTGGTTAAGGCAGCCAACACATGGATCGGTGTCACTTGGATGTTGGAATGCTCTTGCGCTAAGGCCATAGCATCTTGAACAAGTTTAGTTGCGCGGTCTGTAAGACTTGGATCAGACATGTTTTAGGTTTTTGTGTGGAGTTGTGGAGTGGGATCACTGCATATATATTTCAGGTGCATAAGGGTTAGGGCTGTGACTTCTCATGTTGCTAGATTATTCTGGCAAGGTCTCGAAACCTCGGGAAAGAGCTGGTGTGCTCGAGCCTATACTGGCTTTTTCTAGAGGAATTATACAGAAAATAGAGTTATTGATTTTGGAGGGTGCAGGGGTAGCACAATGACTGCTTAACCGCGCGCATACACATGCATAATGCATGCATAAATCACCCGTAACGTGCATATAGCTCGCTAGTAAAGGTAGGGGTTGGCGCCCAAGGAGGTAGGGTCGAAGCCTCTGCTCAAGTATTTGGGTTTCTCTTGGGTCAATTGAGCTTCGCAACGGTCGCCAAACTCTGCCATCTCCCTTTGCGCTTCGCTGAAGTCAACTTTTTGGAATGATGTAAGCAGCTGCTCGAAATGGTCGTCTTTGGCGAGATCCAGCTCACCTACAAGGGCAATATTCTCACCGCGAATGATATACACGCCGTGGTTTGCCTCTGCAAACTTTCCGGGCAAGAAAATTCGCTCCACAGTGTTTTGGAGAACGAGGTTTCCGTATGTGTCGAAACTGCGCAAAACAGCGTAAAGAATGCGACCGTCTCGTAAAGTGAGAACTACGCGTTTATCTACAAGCTCCAGAAGACTTGCAGCGGTCGTGAAAACCTGCAAAGGCGGTGTGTTCTGGTCCAAAGTCTCTGACATGGCTGAATCAGCGTAGCGTCTGAGCAGACGCAAGTGCTCCCAGCGAGCCCCGGCTGTCAGCCTGGCTGTCAGCCTGGCTTGCCTCATTATTTAACAAGGCAACGGGGCCGATAACAGATAAAAGATGAGGCACGTTTCCCAATTATTGGAGGTTAATCAGGGCTGTTGTTGCATTCGACATGATTAGCGGCCACTTGCGACGATGTATCAATAGTAGTGTCTAAATTGCTCCTGACGGTGTCATGCCTGCATCGTATGCGCGACTATGCATGTCCATGTGCGTCACCACTGCTTCATATGCGCGACAAATGCGCGTCCTTGTACGTTTTTTCCGGTCAAATGGTGGCACGATCTGGCATATAGGTCCAACACTGTACATATTTGCGGCAAGTTTGCAGAACCTCAGATCCATGCTGGACAAATGCATACCTATGCGACAATGTACAAAATTGCTGCGGCAATACCTCAAATGCAAGCGTCGCAGCGCCTTATAGCATCATTGCACACCTTCATGCAAATGTTGGAGCAGACTGTCACCCATGATAGGCACGCTAACAGCGAGGAAATATATATTCATGACTCTGATGTAATAGTAGAGGAGGGACGAAGAACGACGACAAGATTCAGTGATAACTGCTCATTGATACCCACTCTTTTTCTGCTTGGGGAGCTGATTGACCCTGGGGGCTGGTCCCTTTAGCCAGCACCTGTGATAGACTAGCCTCATTATAGTCGAGAGGGATATTGTTCGTTTGAGGATAGTTTGGCTCTTATTGTTCCTCGAATACACCATGCAAAGCTAGAAGCAGAGCGGGTCTAGGAGAGCCCATGCGAGCGGTTACTTTGACGGGAGGCCAGAAGCTAATTTCAACGCATATGAAGTAGCGTGGTCTTGCATTTTTCATGGATATGAGGCAGCACTGTCGCGCATTGGCGGCACAATATCTTGCATGTATTGAGAGTCAAGGTGTCGCAGTAGTATATGTCAAAGCTTGGATATGTGGTATGTACAATCTTATTAGCTCCGGTAACACTGTGAGCATGTACATTGGTAAACAGGGGGTCATCTTGTTTGTGCTTTTCACTTGGCCCTTGCTACGGTGCAGCTATTGGCAGGGAAAATGAGGTGACATCCCTTTTAGGCTGCACAGTATCGCGCATTTACTGTGACACTATACACATGTAGTGAGTTTTGGGATGTGAAGTGTATTCTTCTCTAAACGGAGTTGAATTGGCCAACGTATAAGTACTGCAAGGTATGGTACTATTGCAGTCACAAAGGAGAGGGACAACAGAGCAAGTTCAAGAAACTATATTTAGTTCCTCAATCTCCTTCAAGTTTATGCGGCCCTTGCGTCTAAAGATGATCGGCATTCAGATTCTTGTATAGTGCCCCGACTCAGTATGTAGAAACTCAAGCACCAATCATTACGAGGCTGTGCCTTGTTTGCTACTGACCGTGCCTGATATAAGCGACAGTATTGCCTAACATGCGCCACAGATTTGCCTAATATGCGCGACAGAATAGCTTTATATGCGCGACAACGCGCGACACCTGCACGACCATGTACGATTATCCTGCAACTGGTAGCACAATCTCGCACATCAACACAACCGGATACTTATCAGCGGCCGTATTGCAGCAGAACCTCAAATATATGCGCGAAATATGCGCGCACATGCTGCTTCCATACCTCAATACCATCTCAGAAGAAGCATCAAAATATCTTTTAGCGCTGGAGCGAGGGGCGCTTTATTTGAATCTCTCACAGTCTTCTTCTGTCAGAAAAGAGCGAGACCGAGATGATTATTGGTGTATTTTCAGTGTTTTCAAGTATGTAGTTCTGCTGCACAGGATTTTTACGAGGTGCTTTTTAGTATAAATTCTGTAGATGCTCTATGGAAGCCGGAGGAGAGCTCACACCTCGAATCTGCCGCTGCTATAGTGATATTGCATACGGTCCTCAGTATATTTCCGGCTAGGTAAAGGCCGGTCCGTCAGTATACTTGCTCATTGGTGTGCCAAAGGCTTTCAACTTGTCTTATTTCCGGCTTCTGAATATACACAGAAGCTGTTCCGTGACTGTCTCATTTGAGGGCCCTTTGGTATCCTTAGCAACCATTATCCTACCAATGTGTTACTTCAACGTATTTTCGGGTAGACATACCATGCACCATGCACCTGTTCAACCAGCACCCGGCTTCTTGGATATGTTATATAATCATGGTGCCTATCGATAGGGAGTTGAGATGGCTCATGCCTGAACTACTCAAATGGCCTCCAGGTTGTTTCTTGCGGAAAAGTTCTTTCTAGCTGGTGTCATTGATCACATGCTGCCCTTACCCTGTAATGTGGTGGTCGCAAAGTACAGGGTTCAGAGCGAGCTGCTGTTTTTTCACAACTTTTTGACGTTAAGCACATCAGGTGAAACGGTGGCATTACTGCTCAAATGTTTTCAATGCAGTCATGTTCTCTACATTGGTTTGTATTCGAGGATTTGAGGTAAATAGTGTAAGCAGTTAAGGGGATGAAGCGGTAAAAGCCTTGAGCTGGTATGGTGTTACTATACTGAACTACAAAAAATAAGGGGGAAGATTGGTGACCCAGAACCCAGCTGGGGGGAGAGCTGGTCTCTCCCAATCCAGGGGGCTATGGGAGCCCCGCCAATATGCAACAAAAATGAGGGGAGACTGCTCTTATATATCCGATGGGGGTGGCATCAAGGGTTGGGGTGGTCGCCAATTGTTCGCATATGCAGTGCATCGGCGGCGGATCACATGCGCGCGAGGGATGCAACATAGGTGCCTGGGCTCGCACAGCTAGTTTTAAAGCA
The DNA here is from genome assembly GCA_022577715.1 of Wickerhamiella alocasiicola. NCBI lineage: Eukaryota > Fungi > Ascomycota > Dipodascomycetes > Dipodascales > Trichomonascaceae > Wickerhamiella > Wickerhamiella alocasiicola. Next base: position 12,851 of record JAKIRU010000030.1, read on the forward strand.
ATATGACTACGAGCGGTCAATCATTTGAACCATTACTAGGAGTATGGTCTTCTTATTTGACGTCAAGCTCTGGCGAGTCCTCAAAGTTCCCTACAAGCTAATACTAGTGCTGTCGCGAAAGAAAACACGACAGCTATAGTATATAAGGCATAGTTTGGCCTTTGAGGCTTTCAAAACCAAATCACTGGCCTGGCACACTAAATATCGCACTTCTCCATCTCTGCACCAGGTTTCCTCAACCATGCTGCCACTCCCAACCCTCGCAAAGTGGTTGCACAGTTGTCAAATAATCAACTCTCCCGTAATCTTGCCGTCTTACCATGCACTTGTATGTCGATTATCCGCACCAGAGCCTCGGAAGCCTCACGCGCCGATATTTTCGCGTCGATGTGTTCTCATAGTATTACAGGGACTACTGCTGAAGTGTTCCGGGCCATACGAGACCTTGTCAGCGGAATTCCGTAAGCTCGTTTCTAGAATCATTTTGAGGAGTGTCATTTTTGTATCACTCTGTCTGCAAAATGTGGATTTCACTTTAAGTGTACCTAGCCACTTCAGTACACTGAGCAGGCCTCTAGTATGCTTAAACTACCTTCTAATCGTCGTTTTCTATCTCATTTACTTACAAATATCCACGCGACAAGCACTGGTAGATATGCAACACCCCTACAAGTGACCGCCCAAAAATGGCTCAAAAACAGCAAATCAGTTTGACCCTGTACGGTGCGACCTATATGTTGCAAGGTTAGGGAAACATGTGATTGATATATGCAATAGATTCAGGACAAAACCATGGGCACTGTGAATCCCTAAAACGATGTAATTCCAATACTTGGGCTGTCGGCTTCTTATCGATAAGCCTTAGATTATATAATCATGAATTCTCAGCTAAATCCACGGATATTGCAAACCTCTGGTTATACAACATGAATATGACATGCAATGGGCCATAACCAAAGTATAAAGGAGATGATCAATATTTTAATGTAGCGCCAAAGTGCGGCTCTAGTGTGTAAAATGTATTTTATAATCTCATCACGGTATCAATATAATGGGGGAAGAAGCGAGATGACATTTAATAGCCATTTCGTTTTAATGCCAGTATAGATCACGAAGCTCCCCAGAAAGCGCTCAATGTGGCGAATTGAGGCGACGATAGATCCGGTGGATTCGGTGGATTCCTTAATTTCGCGATTTCATCGATTTTGGCCCTATAGGAATCTGGGTACATAGGGTGAACCATTGAGCCTAGAAAGTAGAATTGGTACAATCAGTTCGCCTCTACGGCCTCGTTATGGTAGTTTGATTTGGCTTTTCTGTTTTTTAATTGACGTCATTGTGCAGTCACATCGTCGAAACGACGCACTCTTGTGCCCGCCGGCCAGCCCAACTCCCGCTGGGGTTTTCGGTCGAACTAGCACAAACTCACAAGTTTATCACCAACTCGTTGTGATTGGTGTGGTCAGCCTCCATTCGACTACCTGATCTGATGCCCCTATCCATGCATGAATGAGCTGTAGTCGTTACCGTAATGCAGCTTGAGATAAACAAAATTTGAACTCGTTTTTGAGCTACATAATCCCGAGTCTACGGATTAATTGGTCATATGAATTAGTAGACCCAGCGACCTTTGAAGATCAAGTTGACTCTGCAAGAGCTATAACTACGTGGCTGATTTGTGGCAAACCTAACGACGCTCGAATTCGCGGTCGGCTTCATTTCGCGATTTCGTCGATTTCGGCCATAGAGCAAACCAGGTAGATAGCGAAGTTATTTGGGCAAAATGAATATGACACGTCTATTTTGTATGCGATACAGCCCACGAGAACCCATGTTTCTGTCATGTTGTAAATGTGACATTCTAGAGTCCTACATAAATAGTTGAGTTCCAAAGCTTTTCAGGTGCCTAAAGTGCAAATTGGTTAACCAGTTAGTTACTGTTATGTAAAATAGCTCAGTATGCCGTCAAATACTTATCCATTGTGATCACCATCCTCCATAGTTACAAAAACGCTAGAGCGCAATAGATCTGACGTCATGCAGGACCAAGTCCCCGTTTAGGCAAGTGCGAGTATATGAAAATACTTGCACAGATGTGCATCGTGGTTACCGTTATTATCGATAACGCGTACTTATACTCTTCGAGAATAGGGAGCTGCGCCGGTGAAATGAGAGTATTAATTGAGAAACTACATAACCTCCGGCGGGTTCATACCTCCTCAAGCCTGTTCTGAGTGTGGCGGAGAGTGGCACGGCGGAATCACTGCTCGAGCTAAATTTCGCGATTTCATCAAGATCGGCCATATAAGTAACTGACTATACAGCCTGGTTTATTGGTTCAAAAGAGTGCGATGTATGTATTTTGCGCCGTATTTTGACCGCTAATGCCACTTTACAGCCATGATCCATCCGGTCAATCCTAACCCACGATGGTCGCACTGTCGTCAAAAGGGCAGACGTTCATTAAATCTTTACATCCTGACGTAAACTGTCTGAATTTCTATCGCTTTTCGAACCTAAAGAGCCTGATAGCGGTACAAATTGGTCATGCGTAAAGAGTACTGATCCATGCTAGCCTAAAGGAGGAAAAAACGAAGCCATGGCGAGCTGTAGAAGATGATTGAATTCAAGCCGCACAAGCAGAACAAAAAATAAACTGGTTAATATCATAGCATTCGCACAATATCTATTCTCAAGAAGTAGAAGCACGCCAAGTACGACTTTACGCTGGCGCTCCGTTACCTGTGCGTCCGACCGTTTCGAGACTTCACAAGTGGTTGCATTGCTGTCAAAAGCTGAAAGACATGATCTCCCCGTCCTGCCATCTACTAACTATTCGATAAAACGCCACTGGATTCCCGAGGACTAAAGAGGCCGTCAGCGGACAACATGATATAAATCCAGTAGTCCAGCGTATACAGCGCTCGCTCTAGCTTATTCACCCGGAGCAGCAAGAGGGAATATGTTGGGTAAGTTGAATGCAAAATAAGACAACAGCGAAATATAGGCAATTTCTCTCACTCGAAGATTAGTAGACCCCGGCTCATCGCTTCGCTGTTTGGAGTTATCTACTAATGACATGGACTTTAAGCCAATTGTAAAACCAGACCACCTTGAAGACATTCGGACCCCAATACCGCACCTCTCAACTTATATAGTTTAGCCCAAAAAGTCGCCTAAAAACAGCAGATTGGTTTGATGCTGTGCTATGCTGCCACTTTGCTGTAGGGTATTTGCAGCATGTGATCCGTGCCGCCAGCTAAAGAATAGTGTCCCTGTGTAACAAATAACCTGGATCCGCACTGTGAAGTTGACATATATTCCATTGTCAGCCTCTTATCGATAGGGATTATGGTTATATAAGCCTCCGGAGACCGAGTGTGTTTGGGTGTAGTCGAGTATAAAGGAAGAATAAGGAAGGTATATATTCGAGAAGAGGTATTATGAAAGTTTTTGTAGCTCGTATAGCATTATGTATATTGCAAGCTCACTCAGCTCAATACTCAGTCGAGATCAGCACTAAGGACCTAGCGGCATGCAGCCATTCGAAGCCTGCAAAATGGCCGCATTGATGTCAAAAGTTGAAACGTGTGTTTACTTATCCGTCTTCAAATTTATCTGCTGGTGGAATCCGCTCTGAAAGAGCCATCGAGACAAAAAGTGGACCGTAAGTCCCCATGGAGAGGCTCATGAGCTCGAGAAATAGGTCAATACTTAGACAATGGAGGAAACTCGTTGGACTCATGGATCTGAGGGTACCACTGATGTCTATTCTCGCGTGCGGGCTTCATACATCATATGCACATCTGTTTGAAGGAAAGCACCCTCTATAAGTCAACGTCATATGCAAGTAGCATGGAGCATGTTGCGCCAAGTCAAGAGACTGCTAGCATCAATTATTCTCAGGCAAATGTCTACTAGTCACTAATTGGATGACGGATATTGCCCTAATTTATGCCATGATCGCTTGTCCTCCCACTTGATTTTTCCCCTGAACCATTTCAACAAATGCACTTACGCCCTCTAATGGCGAAACAGTGTCGATATCCTTGTCGTTGAGGTTAATCTTCACACGCCGATCCCCCTGGCAGAGACCATCGGGCAAGTATATATGAATGTGGAATTACTGGCGGATGAGCATGCCCCTTCGTTTAGCGCAATTGTTCAAGTGGTCACGGTGCAGAAATTGATACTGGTACTTAAACTACTAATTGACCACCGACCCGGGGAGCAGGCCAGCGCGCAGGGTAGCGTGCGAGGCTCCGAGCTTATATATGCCACACAATCCTGAGGGTGTGGCAAGCTCATTCTGAAATTCCAAGTATTTGGCTGGAACAATCCTCGTCAACAGTATTTTTCTGCGTGTATGGCAAGCCCAGCACGTCTTCATAGGCGATTAAACTGACCGTGTCTGATAAAAATCTAGAGGAGCTTATTGAATTATTCAAATAACCATTGAGAGTCAAAGCATGTGTCAATACCTCCACTAGTAGGCGTGCCACCAGAGCTTATTTATGGAGTGCCGCTTAGATAGATCCATCGCGCGTGCTGGTAGAGGGGAAAAGGTGCATACCAACAATACTAACACATAAAGCGACTGTTTGCATGCTATTTCGCGTACTGCATTCATGTATCTGGAGTCCTCGAATCTTCACTAGACTGTAGATCAAAAGTTCTGCCTGATGTTTCAGGGTAGACATGAATGATAGTGCCAATTAAAAGACCTTCATAGTTTCAAGCTGCTCATAGCATGCAAGCGAGACCGAAGTATCTCTAGAATCATTCCTGCATCTTCCCACCAGGTCCCTCTGTCACGGTGCATAACCCTACAATTAGCTATTCTTTTGAGTCATAGGTGCTATAAAAGCAATACCAGACACTATCTAACGGATTTTTTAATCTAGCAGATGTCAGTCGTACTCTCTATACCACCCATTTGATATGGCCAAATGTGTCACTTCGTAGTGTAGCCAGAGCCTCAACTCCCCTCCAGCATTTTTGAACAATTTCCTGCATTGAGTTGCCGTTAGGATTACAGCTAGAAAGTCATTTACTTTCGCAATTACTTGCAAACCAGTTCTTTACTTACCTACTCAAATAAACAGCTTAACAATGACAACAAAGAATGCTGCTGCAGCGGCCTTCGTTGTGAGTGACTTCTCGTTGATAGGGGATGTATCATAGATCTCTGATTGCTCCTTCAGAGTGTCGTTGAGGGAAGAAGCTTTCTCTGCTTCTAGAGTTGGGGTTGAATGGGTCGGTGCCAATGTTTCTGTTGAGGAGGTTGAGGGAGGCCCGTACAAGCTAGTGGATGAGCGACTGCTGTAAATAGAGCGAAGCATGGATTTATAGCTAGAAACGGACTTGAGCTCGGCGCTCTGTGCAGCATTGAGTGTGGGTTGCGCAGTCACTGTGGTTGTATGCTCTGTTTGAGCAGACACTACTTCAGCGGCAGCTGCCTGCTGCACGAGCTGTTGGTGGCGTTTGCAAGGGCCAATTCCTGACATGAGAACACAAATAGGGAAATACATTTAGAGTGGTTAAAGTGAGAAGTGATGGCTCGTTGGAGTCTAATGTGACGAGTGCAACATGAGACAACAAAATATTCCAATGGAGTTAAGTTGAGCGTTACTAGCTAATTATGAAGTCGTGCACTGAAGCGCAATAAATTACTTTGTAAAATATCTAGAGTAAAACGTCTCCCACATTTCGATGCTTTGCTTTTGGCTTTCAACGGCGTTCTCGAGAAACAACTCCACGGCGTTACGGAAGTCAATCACCTTCTCACGTTCGACGCGCGATAATTCACTGTCGAGTCTCTGGGATGCCGCATCATATGCTTTCTCGGTATGCTCAGCTTTTTCTACCGCTTGTTTGGTTTCGGCCTCTACTTGAGGCACGCGGTCACTATGCTGCTTGTGAAGCTTGTCGAGGGCGGCCTCTTTCTTTGATGCAAGAGCTCTGGCAGAGGTGGCGGCCACTTGAAGTCGTTGCTTAGCATTACATGCGTCGCGAATAGAATTAACCAGACGCACTTGCCCGTCCACGGTTGTTTCAATAAATAACGCATCTTGCTGGCGTTGGCGGAGATAAAGATCCGTCAAACGACTCTGGACTTTTGCAAACTCTCGTAGAACAATCTCCAAGTTGCGTGTTGGCTCTATATCTGCCATTGCAGTTGTAACATTGGCGAGATCAGTGAGGGATGCTGCGAGATCCTTGCGCTGAGAGTGCAAGAGCTCAAAAGCTTTTGCGAGTCCACGAAGCTGTACTTCAATGCCATCGAGCTCTACTCGTTTTTCTGCGAGCCAGGTGTCGATCTCGTCGTTTTTACCAAACACCGAGAGACCTAAAAACCCACCTCCCGAGACAGCGGCGGCCTCGAGTTCCTCATCGCTGATCACACGCGTTTTGAGGTGCTCAGCAAAGTCCGGGTGGGTTAGAAACGCAACAAGATCTAGGTCAACTCTCAGTATTGGGTGCGCGGCAATTTTCACCAGCATAGTCTCGAGAGCTGCCCTACGCTGCTCCACAAAATCCTCATTCATGGTACCAAATACCTGCTTTTCGGGCGGCGGAGGCACAATGCAACCGGGGTTGTTAGAAATAAGGGCTTTATAAAGCCATCTAAAATCACGGTATCGCCGTGTGACGCTGTAAAGCCGCTCTTGCTGAGGGAAAATGTCAAGATCAGTGGTCGTGTTAATTGTGTAAATGATATGGGCGGAAGTGATGTCTCCCACTTTGCTAGGATCCCCAACGTTGATTTTAAGAGTTCCTGGTAATTCTTGAGGTTCCGGAGATGGGGAACGCACTTCCTCTACGGCCGAGGCGGCTGGGGCAGGGGTGGGGTCGAGATCCACCGACTCAAGGACAAGCGGTCCCTTTGCACCGCGAGAAGACACACCAATAGAGTTTCTAGGAGACCCAGCGTCATTGTGTGGCCCATCGGATCCCCCTGTTAGCGGTCCTGCCTCAATTGCCTCGACTTCCGCGGCGGGTTTCTTGATTTTCGAGCTACGAGCTCTACGATTCGGTGATTTGCGGGGCTTTGGAGATCCCTCGGGATCCGGAGTTGCGGTGCTCACAAACTGAAGCCCGGTGGATGGAGTGCTGGCGCCTAGAAGTTGCGAGCTATCGATTTGAGCTGAGGTGTTCGAATATGGGTCGTCCTCAGGAGAAGGGCTAACTAAGGTATCATGCTCGTCCTCATTGTCACTTGGGGCTCCCCACGGACTTGGTTCAGGGTCATAGCCATCATTCGCGCCCCATGGGGTCGGTTCATCGTCGTCCAAGAATGACATCAGGTCGGCGGCTGAACGCTTAGGCACCGTAGGGTTTGATAGGGGCCTACCACTAGAGGCTTACTTGACCCTAGTGACTGCGATAGTCTAGACTGCAGTTAACACGGTTTACGCGTTAGTTTAACGTCAGTATACAAAAACGAGTTATTATTAAAGACCGTCGATACATTTCTATTTGTAGATTTATTCTATCCCGTGTTGGAGGCATATTTGATCCAACTCCACACTCGTCAAGCTTACTAGCTCGACTAGGCTTAGTTAATCGGATTGCACTAGTGGCGAAGCCTTGACGAGGCTGCGATCCACTTGCGCGTAAGCATTAGATGGGTATTGACAACTGCGGATACGATCATTGATACAAATTTATAATCGCACGAATGAACTAGGTGACGCTAAATGTATGCCAGCTCACTCCTTCGAATTCCATACATTGACAAATAGATGTTATCAATCCTATCAACACCCGCCACGGAGTGTTGATTTTATAACGAGCTGTCTACTGGATGGCTACTCAAGCAACCTTGTATGCGGGTGCATGATTGGAGGAATGCAAAAGTCAGCTGCGTAGTTTGCTTGCGATGGTACTCAAAATGACTCAACTAAATATAACATAGTGGGTGTGTTCAATTGACGCGCCAGCTAACGACCAACAACTGTCTCCATAGTAAAGCTCATGTGCGATTGATCTCGTGCTCCCTCTGGCAACAGCTTCTGTTTTTGAATAAGGGCCAGAATGCTCTGAAACCTTAAACTAAGCGGAATAACTTGCAGAAATTCGGTGTATGCAAGTCTCAAACGACATGTCTCACTCAGCTATGTCCTCCTTGAACTACCCACCGTACTCGTTAATGGTGAGAGAATTGCGCTTTTTATTAGCATAGTCGGACTGCTGAGGCTACGTTCTTCTTCAGCTACACTCTTCCTAAAACTCTCGAATATTCTACCTTCTGCTGGTTGCTGATCAGACTCTCCAGCCAAGATGGCGTTGCCCTGTGATTGATCACCTTGGCAACTACGCTTTAAAGCTACTACAGGCAAAGCAGCGAGAACGTACAGTCCATTTAGATTCTGCTATTAAGTATTAGGGTGGCAATACCGTATGGTCCATACAAGGTGGTAATTAGAGAAAACTACCGCATTGTGACCCACTCTACAGGCTCTAAACGGACATGACAGTACTAGTGGCGTTCGCCACCCAGATGCATGCAAGGTTCACTTCCGTAGAGACCATGCACCTTATGCGAACCTTCGCGCTCGCTTAGGCGACACCGTTAGCGAACGGAAGTTGAAGGCAGAGCAATCAAGTGGAGCTTGCAGTGAGTTGAAAGCAACATATCAATCATTCACAGTAAAATAATGGACCAAATGGCTTGTATTAATCAATTTAACGACGAGATACAATAAAAAGGGTGTATGGCTACCCTCCCCCACTCTCCTGCGTATTCACTCAGAGCAGAAAAATTGACTTTTAAGGTGGCACATGGAGATTCCCATTATAATAGAGGTGTGATTATACATAACGATTATAATATAGATTAGTAGCGACCCAATTTCTTGTGACTTTGAATTATTTCAATACCACAATATATTTTGAAAATTAGTGCCCATACTTCGCCTTGGCTCCTCTCGAAAAATTGATCGACATCTTAGTATGCAGCTTGAGGTGTCTCAACGCGGTTGTTGAGATGCTTTGCAGGCGTCAAAAGGTGGTACGGTATACCTGGAAGTTTCTGCATACTCCAAAGATGAGAAAACACAAGAAAAGCGAATAAGAATTTGGGTTATACCCAGTTCTGACATGCTACACGAGCCGCATCATCTCGTCAAAAATGCACAGCAAGCTCGCATGCATAACAGCGCATGGCATGCATGGACGCCAAGACTCAGGAATTACTCCAAGAACAACTATTAGGCATGTGAAGCAGGTGAGTTTTGAGTCTCGGTCAATTCTGCCCGAGAAAGTAGATTTTCTGCTCATGGTATATACGCCATAACTTCCACAGACCTAGATGTCATTGCTCAACAGAGATTTCCTCGTCCACCCTCCCACGCATGGACCGATGGAAGGTTTCCATCGGATGGTAAGGATATATATTGCTGTGTTTCTTAGCTCAATAATAATCTATCAACTTATTTGCCACGCAATTTCTACATATTGCTCAATGAGGAGTGCCATGCGTCGTTTATTAATGTCCGTGCATCGGCATTAACCATGCAGATGCAGCTTCTAATCATGCGTCTCACCGGAAAATCTGTATATGTAGGACCATAGAGTTCGCACAGTGAGGTCCACTAATTGCTCAGAAGTATAAGCCCGAGTTCTACCCCAAAGAGTATGGCTGGCGTTGCACAAATGTCAGAAACCGTCGTCAATGATCAAAGCGACGAAATTTGTTTGATCGAGTGGATGTGCTGCCAATGCGGATGCTTCACCACAATCCCCTTGCGGGTCGATTGTAGACGTTGTCGCCATGACATGTGTCCGTACTGCCAGAGACGAAGACTAGAAGTTGCGCACTAGCTCAGCGGCTGGGCGCGGACGTAAGGTCCAAAGATGGTAACTATCGCTACTCGTGCAAGTGGGCGCTTCACACCACACGCTAGTTCGCCAATATTCTGGTCTTAGCGACTACCAGTTCAACTATGGCCTGGGATCAACATTAGGAGTCACGCAGTTGTAGTTCGAGTCAGTGATGGAGGCGCGGCGCAGGGTTTCAGCTTCCAGATGAAGTTTAGAGCGAGGGGGGATGTCCTCATGGAACTAAACATTAGGTCGGCGACGTTTTCCTCATCAGAGGTCGATGTCTCCTCGCCACCCCAGAACGTCGGCATTGCCTCAAATTTATGAAATTATGCCACGCGGCACCAAAATTATTATTTATTTAAACCCAATTTACATTACAAGATCGACCACTAGTATCAATTTCAGCGTTATGTAGATCTTATGGATGATCATGACCACGCGTAATCAACCCAACAAAATTGTTCAGGGCTTGTAGAGCTTTGAACCTCACTGAAAAAGTCAGATCCTCAGGTACCGGGGCCCCGGCCCGTGACGTTCCGTGCCGCCCGACTTCGCACCTCAATACCCAAACAGTTGGTGTGCCAAGTCTCCCAGCTGCAGGTTTTGACCACACGGCGATGCCAAGAGCCCGCCGCGAAACACGACGACGCCCAAGGCATGTGGGGTAAATTATTGCCGTTGAGGGTCGATTTGAATGTCAAGGATCGCCAGCACGTAGTCTTCTGAAATATATATAGCGTATACAGTTTTAACAGACAAGCATACATACCTGGCAAAAGCTTGGAGTCTCTGACGTGCCTACTGACCGGTTTCAACCTCCTCAGTCTCTTCAACCTCCTCAAAAACTTTCGAAATAGCTGGCATGGCATCCTGAATAGCTTGGACGCGGCTGAGTCCGAACTGCATGCCATCGAACCCAAAGCATGTCGGACTCTTGAAGTGTGTGTTATAGGAGGAGTGAACCTTCGGGTACCGCTGGCTGAAATGCGTAAGAATCAGGTATTCAGCTTCCATTTCACTAGCAACTTGGGCCGCTTCGCTCACTGTTGAGTGTCGTTTCGCCTTGGCGTCTGCCAAAAGCTCATCTTCATGCGTGGCCTCGTGGATTAGAACAGTCGCACCCTTTGCCATACTTGCAAAATATGGCGACGGGCGCGTATCTCCAGAGTATGCTACTCTAAATTGCTGACCATTGGCCAATGTATAGGCCAGATACCCAGAGTAGGATCTGCTACAGTGAATGGCCTTGCACGCTCTGGCATTTGCAAGACCAGTCTGTTCAAGAACTACCTCCATATTATTTTGCTTCGGCCCGTATCCTTGCCCAACAATAATCTGTTCAAGATCGATGAAATTGATGCGTCTCAGGTCGAGAGGGTTGGCATCGATAGCTGCCCAGACTTGGAGGTATTTATACAAGGCCTCAGGGCCAAAGAGATTTATAGTGCGGTCGGGATTATGGCTTTGCCATGTTTTCAAAAGCTCCAACGTACCAAGGTGGTGATCGGCATGCATATGGGAAATGTACAAAATATCGAGCTCCAGCATAAATTTGTGGAGGTCGTTATGAGAATGCAGACGACGGAGGCTATTAGTGGTGCCTTCCCCGCAATCAAAAAGCAGCGCTCTTGTGCCGTGTTCTGTGGGAATTCGTACAACTGTCGCACTGACGTTGCGATATTTACTCGGGCAGGAAGCTCCGGTTCCAAGAGTGGTGATTGTGGGCTCGGCAATCGGTCCAAAAGCCAGCGGCGAGATTTCTGGACCGCTGAATTCATGTTCTCCTATTGAGGGCTTCTCAAGTCCGTGAAAATCACCATTATGCATCGCCTTGACACTAATATCACTACGCGACTTGAGCCTGGGGGCGGAGGAGCGCATGATGGGGAAAACACCAGGAACAATCTCCCTTAGTTTTCCCTGTACAGCATCCAAGCTTTTAAATACAGGTTCATCACTACAATAGCCAGGATGAGAGACATAATGTCTGCATTTTGAAGGGAATTTGGCGAGTAGTTGCGTCATTAAGTCGCCTTGAGGATCAACTTCCTCACCCAAGAAATAATAGACCACATCGAGCGTGAATTCATCCGTAGAATCGCGCTTACGTTTTTGGTAGTTGTTTTCAAGAGCGCGCTCTAAATGACGAGTCGTAGGGAGGTCCAGTACCACGAATCGAGTGGGTGTAGGGCCAGGCTCCACCACTTGATAAGGGTGCACCACAGTCCCGTTTTCAAGAGTCACTGAACTACCATTGTGTAGTTTCCCAAACATTTTTCCTGGTGGAACTCCCAACTCAATGGCCCGTTGAGCCAGAAACTTGCCTTTGGCGGGCTGCATCTGGATAATGTAGCATGTAGATTCCAAGACTAAGAAAGGAGATATTTCCAAGTTGTTATCACTGAAATCACCACCATTAACTGACTCAATATTCAATTGATCGTGCCAGTTAATATATTTCCATGTGGATGCCATTTTATTGATGTTATCGGGAATACCCCAATACATCTTGTTCAGCACATTTGCTGTTTCGTTGACGCTTAATAAATAACCCGGAAGTCCACTAACATTGCTCCATTCTAGTCTCCCAGTCAACCAAAGTCCCTGCAGCCTTGAAGACTTAACTTTTTGTTCACCTAGGGAACGCTGAAATCCCTCGCTGATCTGACCTATAATGTAGCGTTTGCCGTCTTTGGCAAGAATCATAATGGCAGGCCGTGCCACATCACTACATGCGTGGCTTAATGCCAGTATTGATGGTTGCACCATCCGGTTTAGTGGAGTTGACATGATGAAGTGATGGACGGTGAGCGTGAAATAGGCGAAAAAAGCAGGCGTTCTAGTACACTTTCTAAATTCTTTTACTTTCTATGTATGCGATTATATGTATACGGTTGAGCGTATTTATTTATGCTGAGAAATATATGCTTGTTTATTCGTTTCGAAGGATCTGTGGTGAAAAATATTTTTATGTAATTTACCTGGAGTCATATGCGTGAGTGAGTCGTGCAAGTCTGTGGGTGTGGGGGATCTGGTCGGCGACCATAGTAACTAGAAATGAGATACACAGGAGGATGCAGTAAATATCATGTATCGTCGTAGTAATTAGCCAGTACAGTTAGCACGGTGCTAGAGCTCTGCGAGATCAGGTCGCTAGATTGATATTCCGCGGACTATTATGGTGTTGAAATAGATTGATTTGACTTCTGCCTCATCAGTATGGGCGCAGAGCCCACATTTTGGCCTTTATCTCCAATGTCATTTGAATGCATGTTGCGGTTAATGTACAGGCGAGGCTCAAGCACTGCCGAAAACTACCTCTGTCGGGAAATATACCTTAAACTTCTAGGTGAACCCACTATAGGCTCTGCTTCAACCCAGTACAGTCTCGCCGTGGAGAGCATTCCCTAGGGTGGGTCGGTGGCTTGCATATGCATGCATAGGTGCATTGTTCCCGCCCAAGTATAAATTAGATGTCGCTATCCCCAAAAGTCACACACTTGCACTCAGCTGTCTACCCTTTTAACCTTTTTTCCTACTGCTTTTGCTCCTACACCCCCTGCCATACCTCTGCTGTATAGAGTTGGCAGTACACGCAATGGTGCCTTTTCAAGAGTAAGAGCTTATCGGCTCACACACCATCTGACTGCTTTTGTGCTATGCGAATAGGTACTCCTGCCTGTACTGCGAACTCTGTATAGCTGAGCTTTGCTAGGGGGTCTACACAATCGGTAATTAAAATAATAAATAGTTTAAATGATTATATCGGATTAAGGCAGTAACATGTTGTGTAGACTTGTAAAGCTTAAAGCGGTCCCTGCAAAGAGCTGCCGACGACCCAGATTCGATCCCTAAAACCTGATGCTCATACGTTTGGCCTTCTTATTGGCCTTCTCGGGGCTTCGAGACCGACGCTTGTCCCGTAAGGGTACTTCCTCATCTTCTTCTTCGTCAGACTCCTCCTCATACTCTATCTGGCTGATGTTCTGACTCTTGGTATCGACAAAGCCCTTTTTGATGAGTTCACGCAGGGTCGCCTCATTGGATCCTTCTTCTGCCTCCTTACCTGTATCCTTGGGGAGCAGTTTTTTGCACGCAGTGCTGTAAACATCCCAGACGCGTTGAGAGTCACAGCGCTTCAGCTTTGGCAACAACTTCTCCAACAACTTTTCACGCTCTGTTTTACGCTGCAGCAATAAGCACAGAAAGTTGAGAGTCTCGTTCAAGCGCTGCCCACGCAATTCTTCAGATTGCTCCAGAGTACTCAAGATATCCATAAAAGAGTTGAAAAGCTCTTTGTCCTTTTGTGCGTATTCAATGAAGAAGCGTTGTGCATGTTCCTCGATCTTCGGGTCCGGGTGCTTGATGAGACGTGCCATATACCCTAAGTTTCCTCTGACCTTGACTTTACCGCCAAGAATAAGGAATGTAAGTGTAACAACGGCCGTTCTCTGGACTGCTCCACTTTTGTCCTGGAGTTTCTCGAAGAGCGCTGGGGTATTGAGTTCCATTGCATGGCTGTGAAGCACACTGAGATCACCAAGAGCAATAACTAGAGTGGAACGAATGTCGTCAGACCGGCACGAGTCAAGCAATGCCAGCAATAGCGCAGAGTTCTCGGTACAGTATGTTTCATGTGCGCTCATAAACTTGGCAAGGGCAGTGACACAGGCAACTTGTGCAAACGGTGAGAAGCGGTCAGCACCATGGACAGTACTATCAGCGTCTAGAATCATATTATCAGTCTCCAGTATCTCTCCGCAAAGTTCGCGAATTAAGTCAGTAAATTTGTGAAAAATACCTTGGTCGTGGTAGAGCAGGTTATTCTTGACAGCTGCCATCATGGTGGTGAACTTCATCTCGGCCTGATTAGTATTCTGGACAGCTGCTGTGAGCTCATCTTGCTTTTCGTTAGATTCGTCGCGAGCATTGCGCTTAAACTCAACGATGCACTCGTCTAGTTTTATCAGAACATGCAATAAAGCCTCACCTACCAAGTAAATCAATTGGAAGAACAGGAGTTGACTCTCAAGAGCTTCAGCATCGTTGGGGACATCTTGGGATGCAGTAGAAACGTTATGATCACCATGGGCTCGTCTGACCGTTTTGAATGCCCGCCCACTGGTTGATGTCAGGAGCTCAACTAATGCGTCAGTTGATGACAGTTTGACCATGGCATGCACCGCTTCATGAGCAAAACCAAACCACTCTAGGCTGTGGGCAGGTAGTAGTAAAAGACCCTTGAGACGAGGCAAAATATCAGTGTCTACTAGGACTTCGGGTGACATGTTTTGGATGATCTTGCATGAGTATTTCGCCAGATTGTAGTTGACCCTCCTGTTTTTCGTAGTCAGGCCGCGTTTGATGAGTTGCTGAAGGCCCATATCCGCATACTTCGAGTCAATGGATGAAAGCATTGAAAGAGCAATGACAGCATTGTCACGTACCTCAGGCCGGTCACGAATTCCAACATATCGCCAGAGCTGTGCTGCAACATGATCCCATGTAAACGTCTCGCTGTATCCCGTGTAGAGCTTCAAAAGGCGCTCAAGTGACATTAGCTCAGAATAGTGCACTTCGTTGACCAAGTGAAGCAAAGTTTTCGCAATGACGCCACCACTTTCTTGTTTAGACAGCAAAGGATCGGTCTTGAACCAGGCCAGCTCGAATGACTCTAGTAACTTACGAGTCACCAAATCTTGTTCTTTACGTTGGGGCGGTGCACTATTGTTGGCTTCAGGATCTAGATCAGGGGTCTTGAACCACACTAAATGAAGCATTCTAATCAGTCCACTATGAGCACCGACAACATTCAAAGAATCAGCATGCATGATCAGATCTATCGTACCCTCAAGCGACTTGATCTGGGGGTTGTTCAACAATGAAGTGGCAAAGTGCACAACTCGATCAACCTTTTCAGAGAATGTAATAGCATCTTGGAGCCAGAGCTGGTGTAGCTGTAGGCGTGCTTTTTCTTGTTCGAACACAACTACATCTTCAGGTAATTCGGTCTCGTCCACATCCTTCATTACCTCTGCAACTTTTGCTTCGAGAATGGCTATTTTCTGTGCCACAACTGATTCATTGCGCTTAAAAAGCTCAGAGTTGAGGTGTCGAGCAGGTGCGCTCTCACCCTCTCTCTCTTCTTGATAGGGATCTTCAACAAATGGATTGTGTAAAATTATTTGACAGAATAACTCAAGCGCATGGTGTCGCACAAAGGCAGAGTTGTCATCCATACGTAGTGAAGTCATAGTAACAATCTCGTTTGTGATTCGTAGATTCTGATGACGACTGAAAAACGCCCGCGCTTCTTGATGGAGATCACGAAGCAATTTGAGATAGTTGATGCGGACCGTAAAATGCGCGTCTTCGTGATGCCTGCGTAACTTGTCTAGGGTCTCCTTGACAAACTCTTCGTTATTATTCTCCTCTCCGGCAGTATCAAGCATGTACCTGAGTACTGGTTTGAGAGCCTTCATCATCACTGCGCGCAATCTATGTTCAGGTTCCTCGTGCATGTCAACCAACAGAGTGCGAGCATGCACCAATAATATGGGCGCGCTTTCAGCAGCCTCTTCAATGAAGCGACACAGTGAGTCCAGTTGTCCTTTATAATTTTCATCAGAACTGTTGAGCTGAGAACTAAGAAAGCCCTTGGTCACGGCATTAGGGACCTGAAAGTTTTCCTCCTTAACAAGACGCGTCAATAATTTAAGGCACAAATCGACAGAGACGGGGTTGTAGCACATAGCACTGACCAGTCTGCTCTGTATGTTTTGCGTTTGCTGGTGTAAATCTGCAGAGAGACCAAGTGTGGAGAATAAGGAATCGCAAATACGCGAGTATGGTGTGACGGGCATCTCGAAAAACTTAAAGACGGTTCCAATGTATTGATCGCTGAGCAATTGACACTCCTCCTCATCGTGGCCAAGTGGTGAGTAGCCAACTTTTATGCCGCTATCAATACCCTTGAGAATTATTTCCACAGAGTTAAAAAACCCCAGCATCGTATCACTTTTTGCCACGGTGACGTACTTGCGACTATCAGCATCGGTTAGGCGAGCACGAGAAAATTCTTCACGCGCAAAGTCGCCGATTTTTGTAGCCAATTGGGATAGCACGAAATGTGAGATTCTAAACAATTTCTTGAACACTTCCACTGTGCTGGGATCATCGGACTGCTGCACAGCCACAGACGTTTTCTTGAGCGCGGTGCCTATATCACGACAGAAAATATCGACATGTGTTGCTGTGGGATCGAGCTTTTTAGCGGCAGTAAGAGCTGTTTGCCAGTGCTCACTGTCTATAAGCCAGCTTGGGTCGGAACTTATGTTCCACGCGAGTTCCTGTAGAGCTGCGGGAGTCGCCATCTCAAAATTGAGGCGCCCAGATATGTTATGAGTGGAATAATTTGCAGTTTCCTGCACCACTTCAGAGGATAATAGGTACATAACGGTTCAGTGCAGCGAGAAGCGCGTGGGTGTATACGTGCTGACAAACATGTAAATAAACGCGAAGGAGTCCAGAATGTGCAGCGATGTGTGGCTCGCTCTCTTACTTAACTATCTATGGGATGTAGATACGTGCTCACTTTCGAGATTGTAGTACTGGACTTATATTTACAGCTTACTATGTGGATTTGTTCATCAACATATTAGTTACTAAGTGCGTCCAGTCTTTGGCGCCTGCAGGTCCAATACGTGTGTTTTTAATCTACGACAGTGAATGTTTTCATCTTCAATCAACTAGGCACTTGGACTTGTGTGTTTGGGCGGTTCTCGCCTAAATGCTGGCAAGTGATTGTTAGTAATCATTATCACTCCATTCTATCTATGCACACGTTGGGCTACTCTTTTCTGCTCCTAGTGATCTTATTATGGGTCTTGAGTGGGTTCTTAGTGAACAGTATTGGCACATGGTACAATAAACCATTTTTCCTCACTTATCTCAACACCAGTTTCATGGTTTTCTATCTCCCGTTTGTCAAATCGTATGCAAACCTTAAAGCCACGGCCTATGTTGCCGCTGAATTTGCATTGTTATGGTTTCTCAGCAACCTGTTTAATAATGCGTCATATTTTTACACCTCCGTTCCGAGCGCAACGATTATCGCGTGCACATCTTCTTTTTGGACCTTGGTGGTAGCACACATTTTCGCGATTGATCGGTTCACTACTCGCAAGTTTTGCCTGCTACTTTGTTCTTTAGGTGGTGTCGGACTTATCACGTACCAAGATGAAAACAGTGCAGCACCGCATCCATTGGCGGGCAATATGCTGGCTTTGTTAGGGGCGATGGCGTATGGGCTCTACACCTGTTTGCTTAAAGTAAGGGTTGGAGATGAAAGCAAGATCGACACGAAGCTTTTCATGGGCCTCGTAGGATTGTTTAGCTTTTTAGCTCTATGGCCCTTCATTCTTCTGCTACATTTGTGTGGTGTCGAGACATTTGAGGCACCTCCACGCCAAGTTTGGACCTTGATTTTGGTTAATGGTGTCACAGGAATGCTTAGTGATCTTTGCTGGGTACTAGCAACGCTAATGACTAGTCCGCTAATTGTCGCTGTGGGACTGAGTGGGACTATCCCTGTCAGTGTGTTGGGAGAGTATGTGTTAGGCAAGAGCATTGGAGGATGGGTCTACTACGTAGGCGCAGCGGTCGTATTCTGGAGTTTCGTCGAGATTGCAAAGGAAAGCGAGAGTGAGCGCAACCTTAGAGAACCAGAAACTGAAGCGGTGGCATCAATCCAGGGCATGAGCTAGTCCAGGGCAACGGTAACGCAGTGCAATATATATATACCGCCTCCTGGTGCCACAATTCCAGCACTTACCACGTGTAGTTTATTTATTAATTTATTCTAACTTGCCTTGTGGGTGCGGTGTCAGTATCGACTAGAGGCGTTCATCAGTAGGGGGGTGGCCGCATGGCGACACTGCACTCACGAGTTCAACACACAATATTAAATACCTACGCTACACTGCTAATTAGCTGGCGTAAAAACGCGTCCCCTGAAAGCGGTGGCGAGCGCGCTCTCCGCCGCTCTACTCATATGTCGCCTCATCGTAAGCATCGAAGGCCAAGTACAAGTCGTACCACCCGCCGTTACCATGTTGGCTCTTGCTTTTGCCCTTATCCTGGAAGCCAATCTTCTCGTACATGGGAATAAGCTCCTTATGCGCGATAATAGCAATTCCGTCCGCTGTATGCATGGAAAACAACCGTTGAACATAATCCTTGAGCATAACATGTGCCAGTCCTTGCTTGCGCTGATCGGGGACAACTCCCACTCCGTGAATAGCGATAACGCGTCCAGTTTCTTTATGGCCACCAAGCTCCATGGCTGCGTCTATCTCGGCTGCAGATTCCATTTTAGTTGCTTGGATGTATCCCACAAGCTCTTCCTTGTCGAGGCTGCTGGCGCCACTGGAAATACCCGCAACATCAGGTGCCTGGGTTTTCCAGTCGTATGTTCTACGGAAAATACCGGCCATGAGCTCAGGACACGCTTCAAGTCGGTACTTGAGCTTCTCAGCAGAGGCCCGCTCTTCGGGGGGGAAACAGACCTCCTCGGCCTTGACGAGCTGGTCAAGGTCGTCCTCATTGAGAGGCCGGATAATAAAGTTGGCGGGAAGTGTGCGTTCCTGGTATCCGTACTTGGATTCAAGGTCTCGGTATAGAGATTCAAGGGCAGTAGGACGCATGTTACTAAGCGTCGCGCCAGAACCGTACAAGGCTGAGGTGGGAGGAGGGTAGGGGGGAGGGGGGCAGTCAAGTTAGGTTAGGCTCGAAGCGCCCATACCGCGATGTAAGTATCGTATGAGATAGTATAAGCTCTCAAATGGATCAATGACACCGTTTTGTCTGTGCAAACCCGGTGAGTCTTCTTGGCTGTGTGAGCCAGGTGTCTAAACAACCTGCAGACACTCCAGCGCTTACCGGCGACATAAGATAATAGTTATATCTTTAGATGCGTAACTTCCAGAGAGTGATCCAGATTCCTACGTTGCCACCCCAAGATGTCTATCCTAGTTTCTTTGAGTACGTTTAATTCACAAAGTTTGTCTCGTAGACAGAGGGCTGGCCGCGCGCGCCAGTATCCACGCACATTTGCTGCAATACATACTTACTGAAATGTGCGGGTTGATTATTTACGTATCCCCTACGGTCGGCAATAGATTGTGACGTCTAGCTGTAGGCTTCCAATTTGTGTAACATTCTAAATCTAATAAATACCTGTCTAGTTATTACTAGGCTCAAGGTCGAGGAGTCCAGTATTGTCTGCGAAGGTGTCACGAGCCTTAACGATCGGATCCAAAATTCCCTTAGCGACGCCATCAACAATAGAGCCAGCCTCGGGAGGAGTCTTGGAGCGAATGGCATAGGCAAAGCCCTGAGTAGCATCAACGACCTTGTCAAGGTCAACCTTAACAAGCCACGAGAGGGAAACGGCGTAAAGCACAGCGTGGTCAAAGACGCTCTCTTTCTTGGAGGTGAGGGTATCCATGGTGGTCTTGACGGGATCGTCGAGGGCCTTCAAAATGTTCACAAGGGGCAAGGCGTCAGTAAGTGTAAGGTTACCACAGGAGCCATTAACGGCGTTGCCAGCATCCTTGACGGCGGAGATGAGGTCACCAGTGGTTCCCTGCAACTTGAGAAGATTGAGAACATCGTTCTGCTCAACGTCTTTAGCAATGTCGCCAATCTGTTGGGTAAGATTGCCAATCTTGTAAGAGTCGCCAGTGATGAGAGCAACACAGCCAGTGGAATTGACCTGAACGGGCTGGTCGTCACCGCCGCCCCAGTTGAGCCAGTCGAGATTAGGAGAAGGAGAAGGGGCTGCGAGGGCACCAGTAGCCAAAAGAAGTGTGGAGAAGTGCATTGAGATTGCTGTGGATTGATCGTCTGTTTATATAGCCTGTGTAGATGCATGTGGGTGCATATACTACCCACATTGCCTTGCATCAATATATGCATAAGGTGCACGGAGTGAACAAGTTCATAAAGCCCAAACAGCCGGTTCTATCCATGAGTTTGTTCACAACTGCTAGAACAGATCCGCTGGTATGCATACCTACTTTGATGCAGTGTCCATGCATCCACCCGAGAGCGGGGTGCATACCCTATTAGCAATGAATGCACATCTTTTGTAGGTATATCGAGCAAATACCCTTGCTGAGGACATCTCCCTCGAGGAACTCCCTCTAATTTCTCCCAACAGTCAGAGCTTTTATTAATTTTATAGTTCTCGACATCTGAGATTGTTAAACCCAGCGACATTGCGTAATGCATCTACAACTACAGTATATGCATTCATTAAGATCTGTCTCAGATTCGATATGGATCATCGGAAGGAAGTTAGGGTGTGGATATAAGGCTGCATACATTTGTGTAAATATTTTAGCTAGCTGCCAGGATCTTTCAGGGGTCATTCCACCATTCTTTTCGTAGCGGTTCGACAATCACTGTACAATGACGTCACCTCTGGCGACTATCGCAATCCAATTAGTCTCTATTTCGCTTACGATCTAACGTCCAAAACCGCTCGGAATCGCCTCATGTAGTATGTTCATAGCGCTATATTTCCATGCATATGTTATATATTCGCTACCAGCACTTACCCCTGCCAAGAAAACAGTTGAACGCATGCGCTCGCATCGTCTCCCCACTACACCTCAAACGTTCCCCGCTTTGCGTAAAAAGGTGCCTGCATAACAGATATGCCCGATGCGGAAAAGTGAAAATTGCTAAATTGATTCTAGAGCTGAACTGGAAACTATGATGTTGTAATTGTGAAGAAACTGTTTCTCCTGTCAATAACCTGAAACTGACTTTTTGACATATGAACACATTGGGAATGTTATCGCGTTTCAGATTTTGACCGTTATGCACAATAATGCGCCCCGACTATTCGAGCTCTCACCGAAGTGTTATGGCGGAATTTAGACTACAGGGCTTAATCTTAGTGCTGGTCATTCATGGATATGTTGCATCGGGTCGGGTTCCACTTCATGCGGATGGCGCGACGCATCCAGCTGAACTTCAAGCGGGTGGCCTTTGGTAGGGGTAGACCCGGCTATGCCTATCTTTTATACCACTCATATCTTTTCAATGCATCCTGGAATACTTTTTCCCATATGGCGGAGGCTCCAGACCGATCGAAGTGTACTTTATGCGGGCGCGCGCTAAGGCGGCGTTTGAGGTTCCGTGATTCAGGGGTAATTAATCCATAAAACGAAAACATGATTTTTACAAGACCCGGTGGATCCCGATCTTCGGATATGTGTACGGTTTCCCTTAGAGGGAAATAGATGCCGCATTTCCCCATAACCCATTGCAAATCATTTTGCACAAAGTGGAGATCTCTGCACATTTACCGCAGCTACTCCATATGTGCTTATGTCACGTCACTTACGACACTGATGCTAAAAATAGAAGGTGCTCAATATCAAGACAATCTCAATCGTCAACATTAGCTCTAGTACAGTTCAATTAGTAGTAATATGCAAGGGTGTATAAACCCATCTCTCGAGCTAAACCTCTCTAGATTATCGCATCTCTCATTCTGTCGCCTCTCATGTGACAGGCGGGTCTCTATACTTCCTTGGAACTCTTATGTTGCTACGGATATTAAGACTGCCATCTCTCTTAAAAAGTTCGTGAATCGGCTCATTGCAGCGTTCGCTATAAGCTACGGACGTACCCATCTCGTTGCCAAACTCAAGCTTGTCATAATGCCTTGCACTAAACTCTAATAGAGGGGCATTTGTAAAACGTGCCTGGCATCATGCGTAACGCGTGAAGAATTTGCATGGTGTACAGATTGACAGATACATTGGCGCTTAAGAGATACCTCAAGCTGCCTTCTTTGATATCTGTCTTTTGCCTATCTTAACAGTAAAATAATATATTTAACTTGCGCAATGATTCGCTCAGCAAAACTTTTTACTCTCAAGCTACTGTCTGCAAAGTTAAGCTCTTGGTCACTCGAACGCAGGGTAATTGTCAAAGTTTGTATTGATAACAAGACATCGAATGATATCTAGCAATACACATATGCGGATAAAATCATAGCTTTTACAAGTACGCGAACCAAGGTACACATTGCGAATCTTGGAGTTTCTCATCAGTAGAGCCACCGACGCGTAGCGCATCAACCACTCTATTTTCGTAACTTACTAGATTGAACTCTAAAAAGCACACTTTTAACCTTTCTGATCTGATATATATATGCAGCTGCACCAATTATCATATTGTTAGTGGAAAAAAGATGACGAGCGAGTTGGACTTAACTATGCTCAAATTACAGAACGTAGTCAAACTCGTCGAGGAGCTATCAATGTCCCCAGAAATTAGTGACAGTTCCACTATATCCATCTTGCAGACCATTAAATCAGAGTTGTCTGATCTCAATAACACGGTGAAAGCCACGTCGGAAAAGCCGACGTCAAGTCATGTTGAATGCACGACTTGTCTTCCAAGACTACGCAAGGATCGTTCTGCTTCCAACACGAGTACCGACGAAAGCATCGTAGACTTGAGCGAGGAGTTTCCGCAGTGGAAGTATGGCATGGTCGAAAGTTCTCCTCATTGTGCAGATACTGATGATGCCACTGATGAGCCTTTTCTTGAACCAATGTCTAATGACACCGGTACACCGCCATCAGCTGAGCATGCTTCTCTGAAGCTTTTTGAAGAGACCTCCACGCATCTTCATGATAAAAGTATCGACAGCATCGCAGATGAACCTAGCGACCAAACAGCAGCCGGCGAGTCCACAGAAGGGACAGAGAGCATGTCGAGTAATCCATCATCATGCAACAATAAGTACAGTTTCTTTCTCAGGGAAAACCCCAAATTTCATACCACAGTCTCGAAAACTGCCTGCTCGATATACAAGGAAATCTCACCGACATGTATCAACGACAGGGTAAGCGGCAACCCATACAACGAGAACTTTGATCAAAAACACATGTCGTGTCCTACTCTTGTTTCGCTGGCTAAAACACCAGGTGTTCCGCTCGCGCTCCAAAAGTTCGCATCGGACGATGTCTTCGATGATAGCGCTGCGTGTCAACTAAGGACAACGATGCACCCTGAAACATGGTTCAGAGATGTAGTGATCAAGTTGAAAGAGCACCGTATAATTGGGCAAGATCTTTCCGCAGTGTACACCTTGTACGATAAGTGGGCAGCTAGCCTCATATCCCTTTTGGTGGATCCTAGATTGTGGAGTAAGATTGAACAAGCCGGCAAACTTGAGCAGCTTGAGCCCACATTTCTAAACTACCTCGAATCTTGGAGGGCGCAAACACCACATATTACTCTCATAGATCTTGTTCGAGAGCAGCGTGTCGCCAGAGCCACAAGTGACAACTTTGATGAGCTGCCCCCTCCAGCTAAAACGTCACTTTGTCCGATATTCTCTCGAGTTGCAAATAACAGTGCCACCATTATCCCAATCTACGACCCTCGTCTTCAAGCCGTGCTGCTAAGGCAAGCGGTCCACTACGACTTCGAGCTCAAGCTCGCGCTAGAGCAAGGTGTTCCAGTTGATAATTCATACATGCACAAAGCCTTCTTTCTGCTTCATGTAGACGACTTTCCACAATTCGACAATAAATTGCGCAGCACGCTGTGTCAACACTGTGTCAACGGCCGCAACGTAGTTGCCATGGTATGACCACCACCTTGCGAGCACAAAGAACGCGTCACAGTCAACTCAGGTCATACCGAGAACTAAGGAATAGACCAAGTTATGTTCAACTTTAGAGACGATATAAATCAGATAATACCAAATCTTTAAGCCCCCCTCTTCAGAAAATGAGATCTCGCCTGGAGTTGATCTGGGAGGGTTGCGTTATAACGGCTGTTAAGAGAGCGGGTTCTGTCGCACTAGATTATTGTAGTGTCTGCTGGGTCATATTGACTAGCATACATATGTACATACTTCGAAACCATATAAGTAGCCATACAATGTAAGTGCTCATCAACACCAGAGCTGCAGTTGTCAGAACACTTGCACCGACAATGTCACTGCTGTTTGGAGTCATATTTTTTACAGCATTACTATTTGTGCTAGCTGTTGGATAACCTTAGACGTTTAGAACAGTGGTGCTGGGTTTACATAGTTTACACTCTTATATCTCCCTTGGCTTGCCTCATTTTCCGCATACAGCAGTATTTAGCCTACCTCTCTACTACATTGCTGCAATTGCCGACTGCCAATGCTCCCTACTAGCCTGTGGATCCACTAAACTAGAGTACCGCCGCGCCGCAGTTATGCTAGACTTTCTGGTTAATCAGCTGGAAGCCAACCTCACAGAGAATAGTCAGCCTACACTAGAGAGATGCGAACTCTTCAGCAAGTAGATCCTTGATATGTAATTATTATAGACTCGACTACTAGGCGGTCAACTACTAGCATCAGAACATGGGTAAAAAACACAAGAAGCAAATGCGCAAATTGCGCCTAGCGGAAGAGCGTCGCAAAAAAGCTCCGGAACCAAAGAAAAACAATAAAATTCGGCCGAAAGCGCTCTGGAAATCCCCACCAATCGAGTTTGTTCGTGGCGAGGATTATATCCCTGTGAAATACTCGATGGCGGAATCCCGTGAACTCAAAAACATGAATCTTCAAGTTTTAGAGCGCCCAATGCAAATTCTCCGCTCTTCCGCAGGAACAGATCTGCCGCAATTATCAGATCAGCCAGCCGACGAGGAAGGGTCTTTTGATGACTCTGTGGAGCCTGAAAGCGACGAATCAGAAGACCAACTAGACTTTGAGTTTGACGGAGAGATAATAGAAGATGTGAACGGATTGGAGGACTCGGTGATGTTCCCCACGGAAGCTGAAGCCGATGATGAGGGCGAAATGCTGGTGCTTGGAGACAGGTACGGGCAGGACTCCCATCTCAACCCTGGTGAGAACACCGTTCTGCGTGACTTACAATTTGCTCTTCATTTATCTCGCTTCGAGCATCAAGTACAACACCAACCGCTGCAGGTGTTCAGTGATACAGCCGCCCTCAATGAAGGCAACTCTGCAACTATTGATAGCGATAACTGGGGAGAAGACAGGATAGATGGTCTAGATATGGCTGCTATGTCCGATATCGATACTAGTGATGTGGCTGATGTCAATGATCCTGATGCTTCGGAGGTCGATGATAATCAGCTCAGTGAGCTGTCAAGGTCCATGTCCAATGTTGAGTTGCAACACTCCGATGTCGATAATGATGATGAACTTGATGAAGACTTCTTAGCGGAGGCATTCGGAGATGGCGCTGGCTCGAATGGCAATGCCTCCTATGATAGCAGTGGTGGCTCGTCCGAGAGTGAAAGCGATCCTTCAATGCCAGCCGATTTTGACTTCAATGACATGAAACTCTCTCGACTGATGAAGTTTGGAATGGGAATTGACGAGGAAATGGCCGACGCATACGAGGAAGATGATGACTTTGATCTCGAAGAGTTGGCGTATGATCTAGACTATGACAGCGAAGCAGACGAAATTATCAGTGGGTTAATCAAAGGTGACTCCTTGGAGGCTTATTCACGCCCACAAAAACAAAAGCAAAAGAAGGAAAAGAGGGAACTTACCCGCAGGCGGCGTGAACGGCTTGAGGCCAGAGAAGCCGCAAGAGCTATCAATTTCGGCAAGGATCCACCAATTTGGCAACGCTATCCTGATCGCATGACTATTGACGATGTCTTACAAGAGCTTCAGTCTCTAGTGGCCACGCCTAACCTACAGGAAGCGCGCTTCCCACCTCTCGATACCAATGCGAACTGGTACGTTGGACAACTTGCCAAATTGCACAACCTGAAGGTCAAATCTTATCATGCAGGCAAACACAAGTGCGCTCTTGTACTGAAAACAAGTCGCTCATGCCCCCCAGATTACAACAAGCTACGCAAAATAATGGGCCGCCGACAGACATTTTTCCGCAGGGACAAAGCCTTGCCTGATTTGGACAACGAAGGTCGCCAAAAGGTCAAGTCATCTCGTCCGAAGGAAGGTGATATTGTTGGTCACAACGCAGAGGAGGTTAACGATGGGTTTGGGCATCAACTTATGACTCGAATGGGCTGGACTCGTGGATCGGGTCTGGGCGTTGATAAAGATGGTATCCAAGTGCCTCTTGCTGCGAGGATTAAGCTAACAAAGCGTGGCCTGTAGCGTTAGAGATTATAGAAAGGTTAGATTCACAATATATTGCATTAATTATTTACAAGCAAGTGCCGACGCGGGTGTGGTCTTAGCCTAAACCCCACATAAGGCGGCCGACGGAACTCAGTTATTGAGTTTCTAGGCATAAATAGATATGCTAGCTAATAAAATATAAACAGCTGCGCTGAATACGCCACTACCGAGAAAACTGGTAAGGGACGGAAACTACGCAGGCATTGGGAGCCGTCGAAACTCCTACATATCAGTGGTAAGCCGACAAATACTCGTACATGAACCGCAACGCCCAGAAGCTCTTAGTGCTTGGTTATTGCTCGGCCTCGCTCACCACTTCCCACTACTTGCCAACTTAGAATCGGTATTCGTGTACGACCAACCACCGAATTGCTGCTGAACACTCTCACTTAAATAAAAGTCTTTGTCAACGACACTATCGGTGGGAACTTCATTGGTAAACACCTTATCAAAGTTAGAAGTATCAGTGGCGCTGATAACACTGGGTTGGAAGGGCGCGGCGTACTTCTTGTTCATAAGACACTTCCAGTCAATGTTTCTGAAGAAAGGGTGTGCCTTAATCTCACTTGCACCATTGACACCCAATCTCCGCTCGGGATCACGATCTAGCAATCCCGTGAGCAGGGAGCGTGCCTCTTGGTCCATATCTGGCGGGAACGTGAGAGGGTTTTTGAGAATCTTGTGGTACATTGCGTTTGTGTCCTGGTCGTAGAATGGGGGTAGTCCAGTCAACATTTCATAAAAGAGCACACCCAAAGTCCAGTAGTCGACGACCTTCGTGTATCCCTTGCCCAAAAGCAGCTCGGGCGCCAGATACTCGGGCGTACCACAGAATGTATGGGTCTTCTCCTGGCCAGCCATGTTGAGCTTACAGAGGCCAAAATCACAGAGTGCAATGTGGCCAGTGTAATCCAGTAGAATGTTTTCAGGCTTGAGGTCTCGATAAATGACATTGTACTCATGGATGCATTCGAGAGCGCAGAGCAATTCTGCTGTATAAAACCGTGATCTGTTGAGATCAAAGCGGCCTTCCCTTTGCAAATGATGGAAAAGTTCACCTCCGTTAACAAAGGCCAACACAAGGTAGAGTTTCTCGGGGCTCTGGAAACTGAACTTGAGAGGAATAATAAATGGGTTTTTGATTTTTGCTAGGACAGTGCGCTCCGCCAAAGTGTGCCCAACCTCTGACTGACTAACAATGCGCGCTTTCCGGAGTGTTTTGAGCGCATAAATCTGCTCTGTGTCCTTTTTGCGTACCTGCATGACCTTACCGAACGCGCCCTTTCCGACGACCTTGAGAAGGCTAAAATCCTCCATTGTCAAGGGCTGATTTTTGGTACGATGAATTTCTGTTTGCACTTTGAGCTTTCCGCCCGTTGAAAGCGCCAAACTCTGACTGCTAGGTTTGGAACAATCAAGGGATGCAGTCGCAACGGGAACATCCACTGCTTGACGGTCCTTCTGGGTGCGCACGTAGACTTGAATAGTTAAAGTGGAAGAGGCGCCCGCGTCGAAAGCCGAAGTTTTGTCCCAGATAGGATTCTCGATGGTGCCCGAGATGGCGTGCAAGATGATCTGGGTGTGGTCGTAGTCGAGCACCAAGTGTACCGGCGGAGGCCGCGTGCTCTTAGGATCAGTAGCCCAGCTGGGAACTTGCGATTTGACGGTGTCGGCAATGTGCAAGTTGGACATTTCGGTAATGCGAATGCGGAGAAGGCTGGGGCAGCGTGACGGCGCAGGAGTCGCGGGCGCCAGCGCGGAGGAGGTCGACTTGGACGTGTCAGATGACGTCTTGGACCCTGACTTGGACGACTCAGACACCGTTTCACGCGAGGATTTATTGGCCGCGCCCGACGAAATGGTACCGCGAGGGGTTGCGAGGTCGTCGGAGGCGTTCGCACCCTGGCCACCACGACTTGGAGGGTTCACTAACGTGTCTGAACGCGAGTTATCGGACTTGGTGCCTAGAAATGTTCCCGATAGATGCGTTTCTTTGAGTTTCTTTGCTAGTTTCCAAGTGGACATGCTGGGGTGCTGGGCTGACAAACAGATAAGAGCCTATGGGCTATTTGGGGATAGGAGGTCAGGGGTCAGGGGGAATCCGGGGTGCCAGTTGGCGTGGGAAACGCCCGCAAAAGACAGTGCGAATACTTAATTATAGCTGGTTCACTAATTACCGTATATTGACTTATTACGTTACTTGCATTCATTTTATTTTAGCTCACATACACTCCACCGAGAGGCCGAGTACCTTCTAGTCCGGGGGCAGAGGGTCTTGGGCGATAGGACCATTTAAGGCTGTCAATTAGTTCCATAACGTAATCGCGGAGGCAGCGAGGAGAGTGTGGCATCTAATACCGACTCCTGACCTCAACGAGACAAGCACTCAGGCTAATGGTGGTACATAAATTTTACTTAATTTGTTCAGAGGTCAACCTGCCGCCATCATCGTCCGTTCGAGAGGCCTTGTATGCACAATGATGTCATACAAAACCGCCTCGACATCGATCCCTGAAGATCCGGATATACTGCTAAAAATATCTTTGCCTTGAAGCTCAAACAAAAGGGCATTATTCTAGCAACAATCTCGTTATAGCTAGGTGTTAGGTACGCGTCACCCTTTGAGTGTGCACGATTCGCCATATTAGATAGGGATACAAATATAGATACTGCGCGCTAATGCGGGGTAGTCTAATAAATGGAATGGGTCCAGTTTTGTGTAGAGGTGCAGATTGAACTAGATGCGGAATACAGGTAGCATTTCTTGAGATAGTTATTCGTATGTACAGCGCCGGCTTGCTAGTTACGCTCAAATATTATATGAAACGATCGACGTAAAAGCGCGCATTAGGCCACTCAATATGAGGTCTAGATAGCAATGCTAGTAAGAGGGAGCAAGTCACAGAAGTAGCATGCACTAATTTGCTCGATCTCTTGGAGTGCGCGCTGGAGATGGCCGCCTGGTAAAGGCATTCAACAGCCGGTGCACGGGGTGTTTACTATATACAAAAGACGCATTATATCAATTGCGGATATAGATAGCTTATAACACGAGTCTTTTAGGCTTGTTCTTGTTGATCTTAAGCTAATACTGGCCCTTTGGAATGGTCGGGGCGCGACAGGGTTGTATACGATCAGACAATGGTAGTTCGAAGTATACTGCTCACTTGCTAGACTGATAAATCTTACGGCAAAAACTAAGCGCTATGGAAGCTAGAGATTGAGCTACGTAGAACTGGCTGGTAAGCTGTCTTAACAGGTGCTGCATTGGACCTGGGTAGGAGCTCCACAGCGGCAGCAAGCATTGTTACAGCCAAGGTTCTGAGAGCCACAGCTGTAGCAGATTCCCTGGTTCAGAAGACTTTTAGCCCAAAGGAACTTGGCCTTGACCAGCCAAAGAAGCCCAAGTGTTCGCTTTTCCAAAACCTCAGAGTTGGAGTTGGCAATGTCAACAGCGGCCTTGAGGCTCTGATCATTGACAGAGTCATCATGGGCAGAAGTAGTAGCGATGGCGAGAGCAATAGCGGAGATCAAGGGAAGCAACTTCATTTGTGGAGACTTAGGAGGCATGGGATCGGTTATATAGCATGTGTTGCAGGTGATACAAATCTCAAACTACTTTCAAAATACTCCACCCTCGCAGACATATTACATAGAGTCCACGTCTCGCATGCAATCAAGGATATTCATGGGCTTCTGACGCGAGACACAATAGACAGAATATTCCCTCTTTCTATTTGAAAACACCGATCGAAAAGGTACATAAACCACAGTATTGCTGTCAGGTGAGGTATTCAATTTTTTCTCACTTTTTTAAGCTATATTATAGTAATTAGCGATGGGACCCCAGACATGCGTACTGTCTCGAAAGTGCTTGTATGCGATAGCGATAAAACCCTATTTGCAACTTGAATGAGCTCGAATGAATTCGAGAATAATTCTATGGCAACATAGTAACATATTACCGAAAGACAGGGTCCTTTCAACGCCGTCTAGCGATCGTCACTGACCTGTTCTCCCGATTAGCGAGAAAAGAACGAGCTCCTCACGGAAAGAAGTGGGATTGGCTAGATAATTAAAGGCTCCTCCAATTCTTATAATTTCGCAAATGAGGTGTCACTGAAGCATTCACTTCTCCCAAATTCTCTATTATTCTTAAATCAAGTGTCGAAATTGTGGCATTACAATGCACAGGCTAGTGCAGTCTTGTGCGTTTTCAATAGAGGAAAAAAATACTCCCAAGATATTGCGGCCAAACTTTGCGATGTCAATAAGTTCGTCTGAGGTCCTGCTCATATTCTCGCCCATGATGAATCCATACCAGTCTGTTGTCTGAGATGAGCCAAACTCGGCAGTTCCCATCAATATCTCCTGTTAGCTAGCTGAGCTGTCTCACTACAAAAACTTCACCTACTTGATATCTTAAAGCTCTTGTTGAATACTCTTGCGGGTACAGAATTTATTTGACTACGTGGGAGGAAACGCGAATACGTTTTGAGCAGCCTGGAGCCTGCTACACCAGTCCATTGATAGCACGCTCAAGTTCAGGTAATACAGCGATGGATTTGCGGGAGGCTGGTTCATCTAGACTCTGATAACGCTTCGATGGAGTACTACCTGGCCTCTAATAGAAGTCCAGGACCTTCATCACACCGCACTCAGGATTCTATCCGGAAACCATTCGCGCACCTACAATCACAGTGGTGAGAAATCTTGAGCTATGGTATCTTAATATTGCTGCTTGACGGGCTCACCAGATGCATAGTGATTCTTACTACCTAGAGTTGCCCGGGTAAACCTTGCATACTCGAGAAGGACCATGATAGAGATGCCTGGTTGTATTGTAGCATTGCATAACATCATAAGACGTGCTCAAGAACAGTGTCACTATACTGCGAAGCGTGGTTGTGATTGCGTTTCTTACTTTGGGCGCCTGCGTCTGTGTGTGCTGCGCGAGCGCCTAGGACTTTTTGGCCAGCAGGATAGAGATTCATGAAAACAATATTTAGATAGTTACGTCACTCTTTAATTCAGAAAACTAAGTTGAAGACAACAGGGGTGATATTGCCGTTTTATGGGCACTATGAGGCACAGTCTTCGATCTTCGCGCTAGGGCGCTCTGGAGAACTGTTCGGCTCAAGTTTGGGAGCATCATGGTCTATGCTTGGTGCTAAGTCATGTGTGTCCCTGGGCTTGACATCAGTCTTTGGTGTTTTAACCTGTTGCTTGCCGTTTCCTTTCGCTTTCGCTACCTTTCCCAAGTGCTTCGAGGATGAGTTCGACTTGGCGAAGTAGTCCTCCAACAGTTTTTCGGTTTCATCCTTTACTTGGAGTTCCCCTGTTTTGATTTTACACCTTAGGAACTGGAGAGTTTTGTGAAAATTGGGGAATGTGAATTTCTTGGGTGTCTGGATGCGCATTTCGAGATAGTTGACCTTCAAGTGACTCTGAATAAAATCAAGACTCAAAAAATTACCACCAATGACAAACGAGTCTTTAGGTGTATAAACTGCATGGATCCAGCCAGAAGGCAATAGCATAGTATCACCAGCAGCCAAATCCACGCGGTAGCATTCGCTGTTCCGAAGAGTATCTGGAAACCATATGGTGGATTGGTCGGCATTTTTACACCAGTTCTCGTATGCACGCATATTTGCGTTGGTCGGGGGGATAAACAAGAATGTTTTTGCTCCTTCGATAATATGATAGTAGACAGACGTACCCCCAAAATCCACATGAAAATCAGTATAGCTACCTTCAACGCCCATGAGGCAATAGTAACCAACCTCAGGTTTTCCTGGCTCATCTTGTGGCCATACCTTATCTACAAGGTCACTATCTCGCACATACTTGGGTCGTAATACCTCGGCTTTCAAAGGTGTTTGCGAGAACTCAAGACTGATAACATTGTAAGTGCGGTCGTTTTGGGTTTTCTGCTTCCTTCCGTTAAAATAATCCACCCACTTACCTAGCGTCCATCCCTCCTGAATATCCTGAGTTACAACATCAACCACAGGCAGAGGCTTATCCCTACCAAGGACATCAGCCACATAATTAGCATTGATTCCTTCAGGGATCTTCATTTCAATGGATTGATAGTCCTTCGCTGGGATTATTACGGGAGTTTCCAGCTGGTCAGGGAGAGTGTGGCCATCTACTACAGGGAACGGATGTTTGGGCCATTTCTTGAAGAATTGAGCGACATGCAAATGCGTGTGGTCTACTTCCACAATGCCCTTATCTAGTTGGGCATAGTTATAATGAACTCTTTTGCGTTTACTACGCGTTGGCTGGATACTAGGGCCATGCTCTGGGCTACATTGAGGGCAATGAAACTCAACTAAAGAAGAGACGATATCCCGGTCAACACCAGAACATTCGTAATGGTACCAAGAATTACAAATATCACAGCGCACCCACTCCTTATCTGTTGATTTACACTCGGTGCATGCCATGGCTAGAAGCTTACTATAATCAGCTCACTATTCTGAGTAATAATAGTAAATCTCTCTAGAGCGGCTCACTGGAAATACTACACCTTCGCTGGTCGCAAGTGCCATTTAGTTTGCCCCAAGGAAGTCACCTTGTACGATAGTAGACCGACAACGCCCAAGGATTTGCCGTTGAAGGGGTCGGTTTGCTCAAGTGAGGTATTGGTAGATAGAGGCGTGAGAGTACAGCAACGTGAACGCTCTTGAGAGGTTCAGAAGCACTAGAACGGCGTACAACACTTGTGAAGCGGAATTGGGATTGTCCAAAAGTTTGTAGACTGTTAACGGTTAACAAACATTTTTGGCCCCAAACTATATGAGATTTTACAGCTCAGACGTTCAAAGCAAGAGACTACTTATACAAATAAATATCAATGATAGTTTAACTAAGCGCACAACATAATTGCCCTCTCGGTTCTGAGCTAGCGGACCTATATGTGCGCCCGTCTGACAAAATGTCTGCACCAGCACCACTGTTGAGGCTGTCGCGTGGGTTCGTCTAACGAAAGCTTAATAAATAGAACCTAACTATAGTACAGTCGGCAATACGCCGTAGGTCGACAGGTGCGAGAAAATGAATGCAAACCAAGCACCCTGAAAAACATAGTGAGCAGAAGGGCACTGACACCGCGTTGAACAGAAACGCTTATTTGGCCTTGAATTCATCCGGCTTCAATGAGGGACTCTTTGTTTGTTGCGCCATAAGCTGAGGAGATGAAATACCACCAGAGCCTATCGATGCAGGAGGCGACATGCGGTCTTGTAATGGATCATGTAGGCTCGCTTCACCGGCTTCACATACCTTTATACCTCGTCCCCACTCGCTGTTGAGAACCTGCTTACCTGTTATACGCCGAGTAGGGACAGGGTCGAGGATTGAGTAGATCACATAGACACATTTGGAATACCCCAGCTTCTCTATGGGCGCATAACCTTTCGAGGTCTTGCGGTCGACAAGATACTGTTCATAATGTTCGTCTTCTTCATGATCAGTGGTGCGCCATAGATAAGAACCGGTGCGCATTACCATGTAAATAATACCTGTAGCCCAAATATCCACGGCGCGAGGATCGAAGGGTTTATTCTTGAATTCCTCAGGGGCGATATAAGGACCAGACCCACAAACACCATTCGAGAGGTGGATATTCTTCTCCCAGGCCATGCGGAAGCATTCGCCATTACCAAAATCGGAAATCTTGCAAACACCGTCCTGGGTCAGCAAAATGTTTTCTGGTTTGAGATCCATATGAGCGACTCCCATGGAATGCATGTAAACAACACCGCGCATAATTTGCTTGAAGAAGCAGTCGGCTTCGTGAGGTAATAAACCAGATCCAGTACTCAAGATGAGAGAATAAAGATCACCTCCGGGGCAATACTCCATAACCTCGCAGAAAGAGCCCTGCGCATCCTGCATGAGATCGAGCGTGTCGACGATGTTGTGGTGTCGGAGGGCACTAGAGATGCAAAATTCACTCATCAACCGCTCCTTATACGCATCTTCACTCTCAGAGCTACGTTTGCGAAACTCTTTGACTGCGTAAAGCACTTCTTTTCCCTCCCTGTTAGTACGATGGCTAACACGGACTATTCCGTAGCTTCCCTTGCCGATGACTTCCTGGCATTTACCATATTTTTCGGCGAGGCACATATTTTTAATGTTAACTTGGTCGATTTGATCCTGCTCGACTGTGGGAGTTCCTTTTTTAGGGCCGTTTGAGGAGCCGTTGATGATGCCATCGACCTCGACGTGGCCATCCTTGATTTTCTTCACAAGTCCATTCATAAGACTGAGTTGTGGCTGCGTTACAAACTGTACAGCCGAAACGGCGTCATCTCCAACCTTTTTACGCTCTCCCATAACCTCCCTAAGCATTCTGCCGAGTTTTTCCTGGCGGCGGGTGTTTTTCAAGCGATGCACATGGCCTGTTTGGGTTTCCTCGAATCGTGAGCGCTGCGCGGCAGCGCTAGAATTACTCCGGTTAACGCTGGCGAGGCTCGTCATTGAGGAATTACTCTGCAAGGTCTGCATAGGAGATGCCGGGTTTGGCGTAGCGCTAGGGCTGCCATTGTCGGAGTTGACCGAAGCGGTGTGCGAATTGCTTCGTTTGCGGCCAAAAATGCTAGAGATCGGCATCTAAAAGCAGAGAAAAGCGGAAATGGGAGAAGGAAGGGCGGAGAGAGGAATCTGAGTTTTGACTAACTAGGGCTGCGTAAGCGGCTGAGCGCAGTGGCTCTCGGGGTGGGAACTTTAGAGCTAATCCGAAGCGTTGACCGGCATTCTAGTAGTTTCTATATTATAAAAATAATATTCTGAAGTAGATAATCACCTTGTTTTGTCGAATACCTATTGCCAGGTCTACATAAAACAACTTTTCCGTGTTTACCGCCGCGGTCTCTCT
The DNA here is from genome assembly GCA_022577715.1 of Wickerhamiella alocasiicola. Classification (NCBI taxonomy): domain Eukaryota; kingdom Fungi; phylum Ascomycota; class Dipodascomycetes; order Dipodascales; family Trichomonascaceae; genus Wickerhamiella; species Wickerhamiella alocasiicola. The sequence continues at coordinate 48,778 of JAKIRU010000030.1, forward strand.
GTTGAGGTTGGAGACGTGGGGCGAAGCGTGCAGCCGCCGTGGAAAAATCTTTTGAGAAAAGCTGGAATCTAACTCGCAAAAACAATCTGTCACGGCCAAACTCTTTCACTTACAATACACTTAGCTACTTGCTTCATAAAAAGAACCCCCGCCTCTAGCTTTTCGCCTCGGCTCGTTTCCCATCGCCGCCATTGGCACGTGCTATCGATTGCTATAAATTAAATGGCTAGTACTATTTGTTTGTAATCCATCTAGTAGGTGCTCCGTCGTTTGACTTGGAATGTAGAATGTAGCTTATTCTAATAGTAGCCCAAGAGTCCATCAGCCACTGCAATATCGGCACTGCATGGTGTCTGACAGCCACAAGACCCAAATGAGTCAAATAAAGATCGGGTATTTGGGCCCCACAGGCACATATTCCCATGAAGCAGCATTAAAAGTGTTTTCTCAAGGTCATTTCGTACCTCAATCCCAGCTTGCAGACGTTGTCTCCAGTGTGGCAGATAAGCAGGTCGACTTTGCTGTTTTGCCTATCGAGAACTCGAGCAATGGTGCAGTCGTACCAGCTCTTCAAGCCTTAGAACTCAAGAAAGACAAAGTTTATATCCATGGTGACGTTTACGTCTCCATATGCCACTCTCATTATACGTTTGGGCGTCAAGAGACAGTACGCCTTTATTCTCATCCACAAGTCTGGGGCCAGATCCAGGGGTTTTTAAAAATGCATACTTACCAACTTGTTGACTGCAGCTCCACAGTGGCTGCATTAGAACAGGCAAAAAGTGATCCTCAGGGTGCCGCTGTGGCATCTGTTTTAGGGGGTCAAATGACAGGTTTGGAGCCATCGCAAACAGATATCAACGATTCAAAAAGTAACAAAACACGATTCGTAGTGTTAAGTTCCTCACCTCGGGCCCTCAGTGCCGATGCGGCGGCAACTACTTCAAGGTCTGTGTTTGTTCACGGCCTGAGACATCCTCACGACCGCGTGCTGGATCCAAAAATTCCCATTGCAGAAAGTGATCCCTGCAACGTGAACGATCGCCAAATTTTGGGGGTTAGCGGACCACTGTAGCGACAAAGCTTCGGCGATACCCTACCGGTCCCGTACATAGACATTAGATATATAAAATAAGGTAATTCAGCGACCCGTTTTTTGCAGCTCCCATTGCTGATTGTCAAGAGGACATACTGGTCGACTCTTGAGCCAGCGAGCAATGCAATGTGAGTGAAATGCGTGGTTGCACATACCCCATGACACGGCACAGTCGTTGGGGTTGCCATTTTCGGCCTGGCAATCGATGCAAATATCCATAATGTGGTTACGGCAGATAGCGCACGTCTCGATCTGGATATCCCACGACCAGAACGCTACCGCGCTCCATTTTTTGACTTCGAAGCGGTCTGACATAAGGGGTGTGCAAGGCGCGTGTGAGAGTTTGGTGAGGCCCTGATGGGGATGGTACGATTTGGAGTAAATTAAAAGAGGGTATAGCTGTGATCGTCAACCGTATCCATTCATTGGAATGCAGGACCAGCTATTTTTTTAATTCTGTAGGACGTATGCTATCACAGCGGCGGCGATGCTACCGGGAAAGGGTCGTATCCACATTCTAGAGAATACTGTCACTAACGAGAATACTGTCACATTCAAATACAACAATCTATCAATGTCTCCTTCCGAGTAGAGTCTGCTATTCTTCTTGGCGGCCAGGAAGTTCTAGATTGTGACGCTCTAGATCAGGCAGCAGGTGCAACTAGTGCAAGGTCATCCACAAAGTGCTTCGATACCATCATGCTGGTCACCATATGTCCAATGGGAAGTAAAGAGCTAGTTATGAATTAGTGTTCAGTAGTCTGTTACTCTCAAGACTCTCGCATGGCGTGCTGTTGCCGCTTTGGGCGAAGATACGCGAACTGTTCGAGATTGACTCAAACCTAGCTCTTAATTATAACTGAAGATCAATTGATAGCTTCATATGTCCTCATCATTCTCTCCCCCGCTAATATCCGCTTATAACTATTCACTGCCGGCACCAAATTCTATCTTCCCTGGTTCCACTATTGATTGCTGGACTCTACATCTCTAATTCAATATAACTTTCTCAAATTTATTCAAAAATCAATTCCCACCTGTTTTCCCCTGATCACCAGCTCCATCAAATAATCGATCGCTTCATTGATAACCTTGGCCTTCCAAACATCTTTGCCCCACACATAGATTCCGTGGTTACGCACAAGCACCGCTGGGGCCTGAGGATACTCGGCCAATACTCTCGTCAATTCAGGCTCCAATTCATCTTCATGCGCGGTGTTTTCGATTATGGGGATTCTCAAGGTATCAAAGCAGCTTAGGTTCCCGGGCTCCGTGACCCTTGGAATGGCTTTAATGTTCTCGATGTTGGAGATGGTAAACTCCTTGTTATAAAGGCGTGTTATCAAAACAGCTGCCTGAGAATGTGTGTGAATACAAGCTCCAGCATCACGAAGATTAAAACAAGCAAAAAACACCGGCGTACAGGCACTGGGCTTATACAGCTGCGGTTTCTGAATATACTCCTCCGTCTCAAGGTTGTAAATAAACATATCTTCCTCTCTCATACGCTCCTTTTGGACTCCACTGGGAGCGACCCATGCTAACTTGCCATTGCGGATGCTCATGCCTCCAGCAGTGCCTGTTACATAGTTCTGTTTATAGAAAAGAGCGCAAAGCTCGACAATGATTTTTGCAGGGTCCGTTTCTCCGATGTAAACAGCATTTGGATCCGATCCCATGAGCACGTGCAAGCAGCGAAGCCTGCAACAAGAGCAGCCCTCAAGGTCTTGGGAGCTACTGCGAATCCTTACTATGAAGGCCGTCCCGTGGCAAATACCTAGTAATCATCACACATTATATTACTATTACGCCACCTCAGCGCGCTAGTAATCCAAGCGGCTCAAGCCTAAGGTCACTAGGCTCGTAATCACTAGGCGACTAATCATGGACAAGGTCACATCGACGTTTCAGCAAAACCCGCGCCGAATTAAGGCCATCGACACATTTATGGCCTTCTTAGTGGCCGTAGGGATTGTGCAGTTTGTGTTTGCCCTTTTGGTCGGCAACTTTCCCTTTAACGCGTTCTTGGGAGGCTTCTCTGCCGCAGTTGTACAATTCGTGCTGCTGGCCTCACTGCGGATTCAGCTCAATCCCGCAAACTCAGAAAACTTCACCGCAAGTCCTCAAAGAGCATTCGGCGATTTTGTAGGTGCAAGTCTTGTACTTCATTTCCTGGTTTTACATTTTATTAACTAAATAGACAGCTAGGTAGTAATGATCGCCTAGGGTGAGAGTGTAAGAGGATAGAGAGGGCGTAGACATAGCCCGATGAGCGCCTCAGGCCAGAGTAGGGATAGCTCTACATGGCATTCAATGGTCCAAAGATGTCAAAACGCGATCCAATGCGCCATATAATGAAAGGGGTACGCGCTACACGCTAGTGGGATGACTAGGGTGATTATGACTAGCGACTGCGCGCTCCCATGACTAGCGAGAAAAGCAAAAAATACAGCTGGCAGACTACTACCGCTTGCGCCGTTGATCGTCACGCTTAGCCGCCGCCGACTTTGACTGATAACGCTGGGCTCCTCTGAGCTCCTCGATGCTATACACCTCTTTCACAGCTCGCGGCTATGCAATTACACAACATCCAGACTTTTCCTCCTTGACCACGGGCTTCTGTGCCGTGCTGGTCTCGCGTTTCTGGGGCGCAGTAGTAGTGCTGGTGAAGCGCGCGGCCTGATTGTTCGAAGTTTCCTTTTCGTAGCGAACAACGCGTTGTGCCAAAGTCCTGAATGCTTCGTCGACATTGACCCTGTCCTTGGCCGACGTCTCTAAAAAGGGGGCGCCAATGCGCTGGGCAAATCTTTGACCCTCTTCGAAGGAGATCTCGCGCTGGGAGCTGAGATCACTTTTGTTACCAACAAGAACAATGGGGAACTGGTCGACATCTTTTGCCCGAAGAATCTGCTGGTAAAAGCTGTCCATTTCCTCAAACGAGCCGCGCGACGTAACGGCATAAACAAGTAGGAAACCTTGGCCTGAGCGCATATACTGCTCCCGCATAGCACTGTATTCTTCTTGTCCCGCGGTGTCGAGCACATCAAGCGCTAAAGCCTCGCCGTCGATCTTGCATTCTTTGCGATAACTGTCCTCGATAGTAGGGTCGTATTCGTCAATGAAGTGACCCTGTATGAACTGTACGGTCAGGGCACTTTTACCTACACCACCTCCTCCAATCACTACTACTTGGTACTCTTTTGTTTGCGACATTGGCTCGAGGGTTTATTGGTGAGTGCTGGGAACTTGTCTCAAAATGGGTGAGAGGGGGTGTTGTGGGGTGCGTCGCCCGGTCAGAGCATAGGCGTAATCTCCTAAATGCCTAATCAGTGCATTGGGAGGTTTCCACGCAGGGGCCGGGAGGCGTCATGGCCAGTGACTAACTCGTTTAGTAGCACAAGGAAGCACGCAGGGTTTGGTTTAGAGGCTTTAGTGAGAGGTTTTTGACCGCGCAAAAGATATAAATACAATTAATTGAGGTGCTAAGAGGGATTACGTAGCTTCCGTGGTACTCTCACGACACCACGCGGGTAATTATGACATGCAGCACGCACTGCATTTCCGCCGCCTGCATATCTTTTGGAAGATCGAAATAGCTTAAAAAAGTACATAAATTATCAATAGTTACGGTGCTCACGGCAAAAGCATGAATTGCTGGGCTCCAGGCGTGGCTAACGTGCCGGGGCGGGATTGATCGGAACGCCGGGCGTAGTGGTGTACCCGCATACTTCGGCTTTGAATGAGTAGACACAGGCTTGATAAAAATTAGCCAAGACAAAGATAGTACCGAATGGGGGCCCAACAGCGGGCGGGTGACCATCACCCCGTGATGCATGCACGTTAGCTTGTTAGCGCGCACGTAACTTGGCTCTGCACTCTTCGCAGAACCATTGGCCCTTAGGAGCGCTTGTCAAGCCAATACAACCAAGGTGGAACCATTCCCTCGAGCACTCCGGCCCGTCGCATCCAACCATCTCGCCAGTGCCATTCTTATCACAGTAACAATAGGGCTGCTCGCTTGCAGGAGCGGTTCTTCGTACAAGCTCATACTCAACCTTAGGGGGTGGATGATTTACAATAACGGGACTGGGCGGCTCAGGAGTAGCTATCTGAGGGCGTCTTCCTCGTCTTCTCGTACCCGGTGCGACCTCGGTACGAGTTGCAGTGCCGGTTGGTTTTACTTCCACCAAGTTCTCCCGTAATGCAGGGTCCTTGGGGTTAACTTGAATCTCTTTGGGGATTTCGTGATCAACAATCAGCTGGAAATCGGTATCAATCCGACTCACATGGCGAGCCATCGTCTCAGCAGCCATACTGGCTACATGCATCTTCTCTTCAATGCAGGGCATCAGCTCTTTCAACAGCTGGATGATTTTTTTGAGCTTGGCTTCTCTATCTGTGCTCCCTGGTGCCATAAACTCTGAAATTTCACCACTGAGCGTGGGGGCGACGTTAATGCATTTTGCGTCAATTTCTTTCAAAAGAGTAAGATGCCGCACCATCTCAGCGGGGATAGCTTCGAGAGCATCTCCAATATCGTTTAACCCGGGGGAAACGCGAAGATAATCAACTCTTTTCATGGAAAAGGCAGGCGACGTCGCAGACAATCGGCTTACGAGACAGTGTGTGTTTGGCTCTACTACCTCGCTTACTTGAATATGCGATTATTACTAGCTGCTATGTAGAAACTTCCGTTCGATCATTCTAATTGGCATCGGGTTTTTGTTCCCGCAGAAATTCAATGGCTTTTAAGATATATCGCGCTATGAACTATTTTTGATACCAACTCAAGCTATATCGGAATGAATACAAATCAGCTAGTGGTTGAAGGGTTCCGTGGGGTGACGTCTTCGCTGGTCTCGTTGGCCCTGACTGCGCAAATCTAATACAATAGGTCGCCAAGAACTCCTGCTGCCTTTATAGATTGCTAGCTCGATCTATAGTGATTCACAGCCAAGCGATGGGGTGCCGCTGGGGAGCGAAAATAAGCGTAGTCTTTTTCATGCTCTACGGTATCAAAAGCACGGCCTCGAGTTTTCTCTATTTTCGCCCAGTCTAGTGAACCAGGTCGCATATGACCCTGAGGTGGGGTTGTTTCTGATGGTAGGAACTCGTAGGTGTTCAGTAGCACATAAGTTATGCGACCTCCAGATAGTTTCATTTTGTGGTGTAAAAAAGCATATGTACTTCGGCTTTGTCCGCTGCAACCACTCTAGATGTGATGTCAAGCGGCTCTCATCTGCTGGTCCTGACGTAGCGAAGGACGACCAAAGTTGCGACCCGTGCTCATGTACTTGAGCGCTTTAAGCGCATCGCGCTTCGATCTAAATATAATATAATACAATACGTTAAGAAAGGTTCTGGTAAACGTCGGCCGCTGTTCACGCTTTACAAGTCCGGCGCACCTAAAAGGTTCTTGTTACCGAGGACCCGCTCTAGCTCGCCGGTAAATCTCAAGAACGAGACTTGAGCACCACGAACCTGGGTACAAATGGCGGTCGATCCCGCGCGCAACGGTGACGTGCGAATGGTGAAACGTGACATGCGCAGCTTAAACGCGTTCTTAGAATTAATAGTGGCAGTCACCATGCCTCCGCTGCCCTCAAAAGAAAGGCCATACTGAGACCACTCGGTGAGCACCTGAACAATAACAGCTCGTAACTGGTTAACATCAGCAGTAGAAAGGAGAGTTTTTTTAGGGCTTCCTGAACCCAAATTAAGGACCCTGAGGAACCAGTTTTGGATCGTTTCCTCACCGGCAGCCGCATTATTAGATTTGTTGGGGGGCAGCTGGGTAGACTTGTAGTCATTAGAGGTAACGGTGGCCATTTTGTTATTGTTGCGTTTGGGAGTGAATCGGCGCAGCAGCGAGACTTTTTGTTTCTGCTCAGTAACGAGCGGTGGGTATACATTGGCAGAGGCCTCCCCAAGAGGTTTCCTTCCGCTAGCACTCGACGTTCCAGTACCGGATGCATAGCCAGACACGCCAGAAGCTGGCCCAGAGAACGCACCAGGGCTAAGATTTGGAGACGCAAACTCAGCGATTCGTTTTGTGGGCTTGCGATCTAATGCAGTATCTCTGATAGGCACGTGAGTGGCAGGAGTTCCGGCCGGTGCAGTCTTGGAGCTTTGGCGCTTGTCCACCGACAACTGGCTGTAGTTATTATCATTAAGCATTGAGACAGGACGAAGAACAGGCCCAGTTTTTGCCGAAGAGGAGTAAGCATTGGGGTTGTGTGGAGCTTGAGTAGGGCCAGGAACGTGGGACGATGGTCGTGAAGACGCGCTAGAAGTCTGAGTTGCAGACGAAGCTCCAGAAGCTACCGACTTGCGTTTGACGGGAGTCGAGCTTGCAGCAGGAGTAAGCGACTCAACAGAAGAGTTGGCAGAGGATGGATTGCTCAAAGTGATAGCAGTCCCCTTGTGTGTGGTTGAACCAGTGGTAGCGCCTGAGGCTGCTTCAGAGGCGCTAGCGCTAGCGGCCCCGTGAACAGCAGCAGAGCCCCCAGCGTTGGGGGTAGCACCCACTGGTTTTCTCCTGACACGTCTATCAACCTCTCTCTCCTGTGGTTTCTCCTCAAAAATCATAGGCAGGAGATCACCATCGCTAACGGTACGTCTCTCGTCGATAGTGGATGACTGCGGCTTTTGAGTACCAGATGCCGTGCGCTGTGCGAACGCCGCATCAATGAGCTCAGCAAAAGAGTTCTGAGGTAGACGAGTGGTACGAGAATCGTGAGCTTCAGGCGCAGTGACTGCATCGCGAGTATTAGGCGCCTCGCCATTTTCGCGCGCCTGGAGGGGCTCGCGGTTGTGCGCGCTGGGTGCTTCACCTACATTACGCTTGACAGGGGAGGATGCATCACGCATCTCACGCTCACGCGCAGCCACAGTTGCTTTGACAGGACTGGTGCGGATAGGTTTGCGACCATCGGTCGAAGCCGCCGACGCAGGCTCGCTGTCCTCGGTCACCTTTTGCGCCCTTGCAAGTCGGCTGGCAACACTGGCATCTCTAGGTGGAGCTGGAGCAGGGCGCTCGGCCACGTACCTTGAGTGAATAGACGCCATTGACACTCTGGATTGGCGGGGCACTGTTCTGAGAGACCTGGACGAGCCACTGCGCTGCGCACGCTTAGATCTAACACTGGCTCTTGAGCCTGACCGACTCATTCCACGCACACCGGCTCTTGGGCTTGACATGCCTCGAGGCTGTGGCTTGCGATGGGCCTCACGGTACTTCTGTAACAAGCAGTAAAAAGTCTTCTCGGGATTGGGTGCGGGGTCCAGCAATCTCCTGACAATATCTCTTTCAGCTGTGTGATGCCACAATGTCTTCAGGTTGCGCAAAATTTCGGGGTCTATCTCCTCGACGCTGGAGACAGGGTGGGTAGCATCAACGGTAGGGATGGGCATAGGCAAGTTGTGTTTGTGATGATGCTTGTTGAGAAGTGGGTGTCTGAAGATATCCACCATCGAAATGCGCTCACTAGGGTCAACTCTCAACATACGAGAAATGAGGTCGCGCGCTTCAGGGCCAACAAACGAAGGAATCGAGAACCGGCCAGCCTGTACTTTACGCAAGAGAACGCGAATGTTGTCATCATCAAAGGGCAAGTGACCCGTAACCAATGCAAATAAAATAACACCGCAACTCCAAATATCGCTGGGCGCGCCGTGGTATGTGCGGCCAGCGACGATCTCGGGAGATGCATAATGGGGAGATCCGCAGCTTGTTTCGAGCATGCGTCCGGCAGTCTCAAGCGCGGCCATTCCAAAATCAGCAATTTTGATATTGCGATGCCGATCCAACAACAAGTTCTCAGGTTTGAGGTCGCGATGGCAGATATTGAACTGGTGGCAGTATTGAACACCGCAGCAGATCTGCCTGAAGTAATAAACTGCTTCGCGCTCATTGAGACGTCCGCGGCGGACCAAGTAATCAAACAATTCTCCACCTTCAATGTATTCCAGCACGAGGTACAACTCGCCCTTGTTTTCCCACACGTCATATAGAGCCATGATATTAGGGTGTTCAATTAGTTTCATAATAATGACCTCTCTCTCAATCCCATATGTGCTTTCCACCATTGCTTTCGGTACGATCTTGACAGCCGCGAGCTGACCTGTATCAGCGTGCTTTGCGAGCCGTACACGCCCTGAAGAGCCGCGTCCGAGCGTACGACCGAGCTGCCATGGGCCAATGTGCGTGCGGGTGCGACGCGCGCGCTGTGTGTCCTTGGTTTGACTGGTTCCGACTCGTGCACTCTCAGTTGCACTCATGGAATGCTGACAAGTGCAGGCCCCTGGAACGTGTGGGTGTCTTGATGCGGGTCTGGGAGGGGGCGTTAAAGGGGTAGGTAAACTGCCGCTGTTGAGCTAATGGCAACTGTTGTTCTGTTACGGTACGAAACGTTTGCGGATAAGCTCATCATCGTTTAGAATTGGTATGATACTCTACTCATAACTACCAGAGCCGGGGGGCGTACCTCTTTGTTTACATTTCTACGGTCGCCAACGCGTCGACGCGTCAATTACTCAGCGTTTCATGTTGGCGAGCGCGTTGCATGCAACTGCCGGGTCTGAGCGCGGTAGAAGCGGCAAAATTGCTCGACAGGCATATGCTTGAGGGCAATTCAAGGGCCAAGAAGGTACTAGCGCCGAGGGCCAGCTCTGAAAGAGAAGTCCTGTCCTTGGGCGTACTACGTTAGATGGTGCTGGTTTCGCGAACATGTTCATAATAGTTTATCATAGAGTAGACTAGGCGAGACAAGTCTCAAGGCCTACAAGGTCTGTATGCAGAGTTTTACACCAAATAGCTACATCAAAACGTCACACACCAGAGAGCCGTGTGCTTGTGAGGCTACTCACATCTAGAAAGCTTTCGGCATGCTGTCGGCACATCATTTGGTTGTATAAATGGCTCAGGGAGTAACGCCTTGGTTTTCGCGAAGCAGCAATCCGAGTTTGTACGCAAACTTGCCATTGATAAGGGGAGGCAAGAAATGTACGAGAAGAGGACTGAGTCCTGAAAAGGATGTTGATGGAAACGTAACTCAACATGTAAAGTGACGATGTACTTTGCTAGAGACAGAGACAATAGTAAATGAGACAAATATCCGAAGGAGCCGTGGAACGCACACCAAAAGGTTAACTTCAGAAGCTGATCGGAAAATCACGCACAAAAGTCCCACAGAAAGGCTCATCGAGAGCTGTCAGATCGTAGAACCGTTAAGCTATACAATAACCTCACTGTTTAGTCGAGCCAAAGAGTCACCTGAATAGCCATATTAAATACCAACCAGGAGCTTTACACAAACGCCATCAAAAATAGCAACCAGAAACCCACACTAGAGAATAGCTCAGAATGTCGCACCAAAATCTTGTTTCGAGACGAACTTCAACGTTGGCTGAGCCATTAGACTAAAGGTGAATCTTCAGCATTTTCCTGGTCCATGCAAACTCGTTAGTTTTGAACTAGGGGCATGCGTGTAAAGCTCTTGAAGGCTCCCATTGAGTTCGGTTCAAAAACAATTGGATCCCTTTAATCCCCAACTTCGCAATCGCTCTCGGCGCTTGTGCTTCTTGAGGCTCCACTGATGCCGTGGGTTGGGGCTACATGCGCGTGGCATGTGCGTCGCAGACACCAGCTAATCAGACGGCTTAGAAGGACAAACAAAAACACTCTGCATTAATAGTTAGCTTCTCATGCCACAGCACTGGAGAACTGGAGAGCTGGTTTCGAGTGGCGCTATATCAAACACTTGAAGGTATTAGCCAGGCTGCATTATATTCTGGGCATCAGAATATCATTTTGACGCTCTCACAGAAGCAGATTTTTCATAGCACCTGTGTCCAGCAGTATACGGTGGCAGTCCCTATACTTCATATACGTTCTATGGAAGACACTTGGCCTTCAATTACATACCCCGGCTAAACAATCACCTTATTTCAGTCTCAAAACTGTCTGTCCTCAATCTAGTAATGCAGGTAGGTTCCCGCAAAGGTTGTGTGAGCAGGAATTACACCCACATCTTCTAGGCATCATTCCCAGGTCCAGTGAAGCATCTGGCCGCTATTATAGGTGCTGACGTTGTGAAAGAGCTAGCGATACACACAGCCTCTTTGGCCGTTCATGGCAACAATTACGTTGAAGATAGTTGTGGAAGGTTATGTGGTTGAAGTAGACACTTCCAAGTAAAATTGGCACGATAACCATTCGACATCCAAACTCAAGCATTATTTAGGAAGTATCTATACGCGCATATACATTATACAAGTTCCCCACACTGAACCAGGGGTAGACGAGTTATGAATTTCCTTTGAGAAAAAGGAGTACTCTAAAGTTAGATAAGAGCAAAAATGGCACCAACGGCGGCCAAAACTGCTGGCTGAAGCAGTTTGGCACCATTGGCAGCAGCACCAGAGCCATTAGCAGCAGCGCCAGAGCCAGAAGCAGCAGCAGCACCAGAGCCAGAAGCGGCAGCACCGGAGCCGTGGCCAGAGCCTTTTGCGCTAGAGCCAGAACCAGAGGATCCAGATGCCTCAGATCCACTGTCAGTGCCACCAGCGGAGGTGCCATTGTTTCCACTGGCACCACTACCGCTAGTACTGTTGCCGCTAGTACTGTTGCCATTTGGGGAGCCGGTGTAGTTCGTGTATGAGCCATCGGTAAAGTTACCCGCAAAATCGGGGCTCACACCGACAAAGTTGCATCCTTTGGGAACGTCGTCGTTGAAAACACCCTCGATGAACTTGAAAACGGAGGGAATGCCAGAAGTGCCCATGGAAAGGTGGTCCTTGCCAGCACCGCGGTTGTAAACGAGGTTGCCGCCATTTTCGCAGTAGTATTGAACGGTTTTGTCAACAGATTCTATGGGCACGATCTGATCCTTGACACCATTGAAGATGTACATGGGAGCCTTAGGGGTAGTCTTTCCGAGCGAGTTGTTGGTGATAATCTCGGCAATAAGATCTTGATCGAGAACTCCTTGGCCATCAGAGAAGTAAGAAAAGATATCCTTACCCCCGAACTGCAAAATATCAGCCAATGAGCACTGTTTGAGACCCTGGAGGAAATCGGTTCGGTTGTCGTAAACAAGCTCGTTGAGAGCGACATCCCACATCTGAGGGTACTCACTGGCGAGACCGAGGATACCGGCAGGAACAAAACCAACAAAAGGTGTCTTGTTAACCTTGAGCATAACTGCCTTAGGATCAGCGACGTAGCCGCCCATAGCATAAGCGGCGATATTTAACTCGGGAGCATAGGACTCTTGGAGCTCAGCGGCCCACCCTGTAGCGACGGAGCCACCAGAGTAACCACAAACAGCGTAGCGATCATTGCTAATACCGGTGACATCCTTAGAGTTCTCAACAGCACGAATACTGTCCAGAGTAAGCTTACCTTCGAGGATACCAGCGACGAAAGAGGAGTTGAAGCCTTCGTGGTCAGGGATGTTCAGAACCCAGCCAAGGTTGAGAATTTCCTGCATGCCATTCGCAAGGCCTTGAGTAAGAATATCGTAACTGGTTGCGCATCCAATGAAGGAAGAGTCCTCAGGCTGTGGGTAAACAATGACGTTGGAGCCGGTGTTGTTTTCGGGGACAATAATAGTGGTCAATGCGCCAACAGGATGACCCGTGGAGTTCTCAGAGCGGTAGATCATTTGCCAGGCATGGGCGACGTTAGAGGCGTTAGAAACACCGACCTCGCGGTACTTGATAATATCACCAAGCGAGTAATTGCCGACCTGATCGGGAGTCAAGAAGGTATAGAAATCGTCCTTGGAAGGGCTGGGGACACTGGTGCCAGTGCTGTTGATCCAGGATCTATCGGGGCTATCACGTTTGACTACAGAAGATTCACCATAGGCAATAGCCTCGGCTCTACTGTGGTCTCCATGAGAAATGGCCGCAGTTAGAGCAGCGAGCTTTTCAAAGTTAACCATCTGAGCTAAGGAGGAGAGCCTGGACGGGTCTTATATGATCCTTTTAGTCAAGCCATGCACTCCATCTTTGGTGGTATGCATTAGGTGTGCATATATTTTGTCGAGTATGAAGACAGACCGCGCTATTAAGGGCCTTGAAATGAACATCTAACGCTAATTTGGGGTTCAGCTCTCCTATTGGTTGTCTATTGCCGAGAATAACATATTTTCATGGCGATTTAAGTCTTAGCCACAGATCATCGATTCTTGATGATCGGCACAGCTGCAAGCCTCGTCTAAAATTGGTCATTCCGGGTGGGGTCGAGCGGGTTACTATGCAGTGTTTGGGGTCTTATGCACCATCAAATGGGGGTGTAATGCTTTATGGGTCTACAAAGCCGTCCTTGAACAAGGGGCGAATATAAATAAAGGGAGATGTAATTCAACTGATCCACAAAATGATCCATCTAGGGTAAATCAAAATGTAAACGGGTCTATATAGTGAAACGTGTCGCTTGGCTCGACCTGGAAGCTAGCTATAAATCTCGAAACTCGCAATACTACATTTGTAAATGCGTTGATCGTCTGCTACGCGAACTCGGGTTGGGACTCGGTCCAGCTCTACCACCGTCCTGTGCACTGTCTTCCTGCGCACTGGAAACACAGGTATTTGCGTGATATCAGAGTTTGTGCACACACCGGGATCGTTCCTCGGTTCGCATGAAGATTCACAGCCGATGAAGGGCGAATTCGTTTGCTCAGTGATGCTTGAAAGTTTTTAGGGTTCCTCTTTCTCCTAAGTGTGAACTTCCGCTAGCTTCTCCCTGCATCTCTATATGCAGGTACCTGCAATGTCAATTTCCCATCACCAGAATGCTCCACGAGATGGATACTCGCCTGGTCGTCGCCATGGTGCACACTCGCAGGGGCGTCTCTATGATCAGGTTGAGCCATACAAAATGAGAATAATTTATTATATGATGTATACGTTATCCTAAAAAAGTGTGATCAGTAGGCAGCGAGTTCAAAAAAGAATTTGAGGATCATTTAAGGAGCCAAACGCTCAATTTTCCAGGCCTCTCCATCCTTCTCGAAAACAATGCGGTCATGCAACCGTCCTGGGCGACCCTGCCAAAACTCCCAGTGCACGGGCTCAATGCGCATGCCACTCCAGAAAGGAGGACAAGGAATTTTCTCCTGACCTTCGAACTGCTCTTCGACGTCCTTAACTTTTTCATCAAAGTGCTCACGGCTCTTCAATGGTTGCGACTGAGGCGAGGCCCATGCGCCAATACGCGACTCACGAGGACGGGTATCAAAGTACGCTTGCGATTCCTCGCTGGTCATCTTAGTACCTTTGCCCTCAATGCGAACCTGGCGCTGCAATTCCTTCCAATAAAAGCACACAGAGAACCAAGGGTTCGTAACGTAGTCCTGGCTCTTCCGTGAAGTGCCCCAATTGGAGTAGAATACTACACGGTCGCTATCGTCAAAGTCTTTGAGCAAGACGGTACGATTGGAGACTCTTCCGCTGGGTAGCTCTGCGGTAGCGATGTTCATTGCCTCGGGCACGGGGATTTTAGCTTCGACAGCCTCCTGGAACCACTGGCGAAACTGGGCACCGGGATTGTTAGCCACTTGATTGTCCCCAAGTGTGGATTTATGGTATTGATCTGCCTTGATTCCAGTAAATATCGACATATGACGGAAACGTCTAATCATTGGGGTACCGGGTCATCATGTCCAGGCCGGGTGACTCGGGCGTCGTCTAGTCAAACTACAGCAAAACGTAGTAATCCCTTGGGAGATTATAGGGAGGGAAGGGTCTGCTAATAGTTTTGATAATAATACAAACGCGGTCTTTGACTAGCATGACTAGGATCTTGGCCCAGCCCTAGGGCACCAAGGGTCGCCATGGCACCCAAAAAAAATTCTTTGTCATTAACAAAACTTCCCAGTTGCCTATCCTTTCCACCATCTTCCCACTCCTCCACATAGGAAAACAAGAAAATGTAAGTACAGTGATGATTCGTTGTCGCCCCAGGCGGATCTTTAATGACGATTGACTTTACACTGAAGGTTCTGACGTACTAACTAAGATATCATAGACGTTGTTTTAACTAAATTCAAGCGCCTTCGACGCGCTCCTATCAGTCGGCCGGTTTTAGCAGTCTGCCATCCGTAAACTCATAGTTATCGCCCTTTGCACGTACTAAGACACACATTATTAGGGGCAGTAGAGCTTTGATATTCTGATAGAGTGTAAACACCCTACAGCCCGTGCACGCCTCCTCACCACACAGCCATCAAGTCAACATTAAGCTCTATGCTCGTACTTCGCGTCCTTGGCCTCGTCAATGCTGGCTATTACGGATATGCCTTGGCCATATGGGGTTTGTCGTCATTTGGTATTGATTTGCCAGCCCATTTTGGCATTCCTGGCCGCCCTGCCACTATTGCCAACAGCATCATACAAAAGGCAAACCAGTTGGCTCTGATCGTGTTTGCTGGGTTTGTGACCAGTCTGACGGTGCAAAACTTGCTAAACCCTGAACTAAACATTGTTCCTTGGGTCACTGTTGTCGTGTTTGGGGGTATCTGCCTCGAATCACTCGCATTCAGACGAATCCTTAGACGTATTCTCTTGGGGGGTCTCAGCGTCGAGTTTCGTCTCGGCGATGTACTTATTTCTGATTGCTTGGTGTCGTACTCGAATGTTTTCGTCGATTTCGCGCTCGCTGTCCACATGCTCCTCAACAACTCCTCCACCATCAGCCGCACATCTGTTCACCCATTTGTGATGGTTGCTGCCTCCATTCCAATCGGAATCCGTATAAAACAGTGCTTTATTGACTGGAAACGAACGCGACAGCGTCAACACCTCGCTAATTTGCTCAAATACTTCATCTCGAACATCCCCGTCTCAATGCGCATTCAAGCTATCAACAACCCTCAAATTCTAAATGTTGTTCCATATGCACTCTGCGTATCTGCTCTTTATTCTCTGCTATGGGATATTGTCTACGATTGGAAGCTTGTAGACAGTCGACTGAGAAAATTCCCCAGTTGGAGCTATCGCTTTGCCGTGCTTGCGGACATTGTGCTTCGCTTTGCATGGACATTGGGGACACCACAGGAGCTCAGAATTTTTCAACTCGAAGTTCTTGAAATTTTGAGGAGATTTATGTGGGTATTCTTCCGCGTAGAACACGAAAAGACTGAGGACCTGGCGCATGAGCAGTGAGCGACCACAGGACAACTCGCCAGCATATGCGTCTAGATGATTACCTGCAAGTCTGTCTTGACAAGAGGTACGCTGTTTTCTCACGACAACCAAGGTGTCGGAGCCGTCGATGAACCACCGGTTTAAAACCAAGCATCACCAAAAAAAAATGGTTTGCGACCTTAACTGGTGGGAAAAATTGGTAAATTGCGCTCTATAATTTATATAAACTACCATTTCGGCAATTTTAAACGTAGTTTGTGTTCCCAAACCTTAAATTTAATCGCCATAGCGATAATGGCGTCTATATAAAGCTTGCGTATCGCGCTTTAAAGTCACATGAACTCGGCTTTCTCAAACGAGCCCAAAGATTTTTGGCGCATCAAAGTAGCCGCTAAAACATAGCTAGGAATCAGCAAAGATCACTTCCTCTTCATGTGCCACTAACTGAGCTTCCCCAGTCCAGTTTATATGGTCCGCACTGAGGCCCCAAAGAAGCCCTGGCACCCGCTTCAAATGTATTAGCGCCCTCGCGGTATCTGACCACAAAACAAGATCTCTTGAAGAACGGTGTAATATCTTTCATAACCCAATCGATAGTCATTATCAAAGCAGGCAGGTCGCATAAACTGCACGGAGTGCATATCTCGTTGGGGAAGGCATGAGAGGGGTAAGCACAGCCGGCGTCCTGACGCCAATCATAAGGCCCGTTCTCGAATAAACAAGAAGTTAGCTAGAGCTCTACGTCCAAGTCACAGCGGTATGGTATCTGAGGGCGGTGCAAGCAGCCACTAACGTTATCTGCACCCCGCAGGGCCATGCATGCCACAACGTCAACCTGTGCCATAAAACGATCCTCGCCAACCACTGTGGCCTTGCCCATATGACATACAGCTACTCTAAACGCGAGTTCCCCGAGGGCGCCCACCTCAAGCACGGCCTGACCTGGTTCCAGACTGCAAAACTCGTCTTTGCTCTTTCACTGGCTGTTCCTTACTTTGTATTCCGACTCGCTGTTTATCCTCTTTTCGGTGACAAACGCACAGGCTGGATCACTGCCGCTGGTGCTGCTGCGCTTCGTACTCTGATGTATATTCTCAGTCCTGACGATACGATGCAAAAGGCGGTACTTTTCAACCCCTTGGAGAAGACAATGGCTATATTCAAGAGCTACAAAGGGAAAAACAATTACAATGTTGAGTTTAAGGGCCCTACAAAAACTGTGTGCCGCTGGGTTTACGAAGTCGAGCACCGTACGCCCAAGGATCCCGTTATGATCTATGTCCACGGCGGTGCCTACGAGACAAAAGCGGCTCCTGACCATATTGTACATGTGCGTGACATTTCTGAAAAGACAGGAATTAGCACCATGATGATCGATTACGGAACAATTCCGTATTTCAAGTTCCCCCACCAGATGGAAGAGGTAATTGATGCTTTCGAGGCACTTTCCAAGACATGTGACAATATTATTATCGCTGGTGATTCCGCGGGTGGTAATATGACCATGGGTGTCACTTTGCGCATCAAAGAGCTGGGTCTTAGCAGAAAACTGTTCGGTATTTACGCCATCGCCCCTGGGTCGAGCTCTACCCTAAGAAGACCGGTAGCTGGGTCAAGAATCAGAGCACTGATTGGATTGTGGCGCCTTGGATCGTTAAAGGTGCTACTTTATACACCGACAATCACAAATATGACGATAACAAATTGGCCCAGCCCTCCCTGGCTACTCGTGAGGACTGGAAGAATGCCTTGCCTAAAAATAGTCTCGTGGTCTGGGGTGAACAAGAGATCTTCAATGATCAGGTAAAGAGACTGGTGGAAACCGCGGGAATCACTAGTTACTACTCGGAGCCTGTTTGTATTCACGACTATAACATTGTGTTTGAGCGCAATGGTAAGACGAATCAATTTGTGTGGAAGACCATCAAGAGTTGGGTAGCAAACCTGAACTGAAACTCTGGTGGCGAACAGCATGCTCATCTGCAGTTCGCCCGTCTAAACATATTAGGTAGTTCAATTTTTTAACTATAAGAATCGAAAGAGTTTGTGGCCGATAGTCGGTTGCATGTGGATGTAGCGTCCTTCTTGCAACGCCTAATGTTTGCTGCTATCACTGGGAAATATAATGGTAGAGCCGGTAGTTTTACCACTTTCAATGTCCTCATGAGCTTTGGCGATATCTTTGAGGTCGTAACGCTGATTGATATTGATCTTGAGATCACCAGATTTGATCGTAGCAAAAAGGTCCTGAGACATCTCGCTCAGCTTTTCGGGAGTAGTGGCGTACCCGAAAAGAGAAGGACGAGTAACAAAAAGAGAACCTTTCGTGTTTAGAATACCCAGATCAACGTTTTTTACAGGACCGGAGGCATTACCATAACTCACAAGGAGACCATGAGGAGCAAGCATATCAAGCGACTGGATGAATGTGGAGGCACCCACAGAATCGTACACTGTCGACACCTTCTTATTGTCCGTAAATTCCAAGACTTTAGCAACCACATCTTCGGCCTTGTAGTTGATGGTTTTCCATGCACCATACTGGTTGGCAAGATCAACTTTCTCGGCACTAGAGGTGATAGCAATGGCCTTAACGCCAATAGCCTTAAACCATTGTAGTAAGAATAGACCGACACCACCGACAGCCGCCCACACCACGACTGTATCGCCGGCCTTGAGTGGCTTGATTTGTTTGACTAGGAATTGCGCAGTGAGACCCTTAAGCGTAACAGCTGCTGCCTGCTCGAATGAGATTGAATCGGGGATTTTGACAAGATTGTCGGCATTGACAATACCAAAGTCAGCGTAAGAGCCCTGACCACCAGCGGCATACGAAACTCTATCCCCAACAGCGACGTTGTGCACATTGGCGCCAATGCTCTCGACAACGCCAGCAGCCTCCTGTCCTAGTCCTGCAGGGAGTTTCATTGGGTAAATACCTTTACGAAAATAAGTTTCAATGAGGTTCAACCCAATTGCTTTGTGCTTGACTCGCACTTGGTTAGGGCCGGGAGGAGGGAACTCAACAGTCTCAAGTTTGAGGACACTAGGGTCCCCGAGAGAATTGAGAATGACTTTTGAGGCAGAAATAATTTTGCCAGCGTTCAATTGTGAGGCACTGGATGGTATGGACATTCGTGGCGGTGGCAAGGTGCCCGGCACTGTAAGGAAGGAGGGGCGAGCAAGCGCGAGGCGGAGGAGAGCCATAGAGACAGAGATGTATTGACTCTTCATTCCACAGAAACCGCAGTTAACTGATAGTCTAAAAGCCGATACAGGGTTTAACAAAAACTGGTTTTATGCTGCCCCGGTAGCCTCGCGTGCGACATATGCCATGCCATGTGACTATGCGTATATTTCCTTGATCCATCCCTGTAATGTTTACTCTAGTTATGAAGGAAAATTTAGCGTACTAAACCATGTATTTAGCCATTGATACATGCTAGCATGCTTGATTGACGGTAGACACATATGTGGATATGCAAGAACTTGGGTGCAGGAAGGTACTAGGCAAACGACACAGCGAAGGCATTTTCGGCGCCCATAAATAAAAGCGTTTTGTCTAAAGAAGCTTGATCTGCTACTCTAATGGATTCATACTGGTTTCAATCCGATTCAATGTACATGACTGGCGTTATTGGTGAGGGAGTTTCAGAATTTCGAGGCCAGTGAGGCACAAAGAATCCCAAGTCAATTTACCTTAATTATCTACTACTCAATTTGATTGAATTAGCAGGCTCTTGTTATAATTTGGCCTCAAAAACCTCTTCTTCACAGAAGGAGTAACTGAGCGCCGCGGTGCTACAATACACCGAGCAACTAATGTATTCTAACAGTTTTTAATGCACAGAAATTGCTTTCTGAAGAAGCTTGGGTAGAGTGAGAAGTTCTCTCTAGATGCTTTGAGGAACAAAGATGGCTAGGGCCACATAGGAACCTCATATTCACGTGAGGCAACGAAGCAGTGGTCTGAAGTGTTGGCAACACCATTCATTCCATTTTTAGCAGTTGATTTATCATGATATATGTCCCAACTTTAATATTATCTCACGAGAAATGCTTTTGGAACTACATATATTCATGGACACAGGTAGTATCCTTCCATTTTCGGGTCCATATACTTTGAAGTAGGCATCATACACAATCACGATATGCGATGATGTGAAATCTTGAGCAAACCTACTACAAATTGTCAAATTGTGGCTCTTTCACACACTCAGATCTTGCTGCTATTTTTACCCTAAAGGTATCAGCGATGTCTGCATTCACTGATCTTGCTCTCCTTATCTGCTCAAACAACATTCATGGATTAATGGCAAGAATATTCCACATGGGTTCAGTTACATGTGCGAGCACGGTACTACCATATTCACTGAGTGACGAAGGGAGAGTTGGTAGGCTCTGTTGAAACGGATATCTTATCCAGCTCCCAACAATTGACCAGGTAAAGTAGTTTCAACCTTCCCATTTCCGCGCAGCGAAACTAACTGTTTGCATGGACCACAGTTGATATCATTTCTTGGCCATTGGCGCTCCCTCCGCTCTAAATAATATAAATAAATACGCCTATATCTCCTGGAATTCCTCAAATTCTGCAATTAACTGTTTGCAGTTACAGCAGCGCTAACAACACTATTAGAGCTGATGAAATTCTGGGTGTCTCCCTTGAGGAAGTCCTGGGCACCATTGCAGAGTAAAATCCAAAGCATAAATGCTTTCTGGATGGTGTCCTCATTGAACTGGCGGGGCTCCAAGAGGTCACGAAGACGCGTGCGGCCGTCCATAATCCAGTCGGCCTGGGTCCAGTCGAGCGCCAGTTTGGGGGATCTGCAGACATCAAGGTGCATGTAGGAGTAAAGCTCGCGCTTAAAAACTCCGGGGTCGGCCTTCTCCTCTCTATCAAACGTATCAATCACGTTGGTAAGGTCGCCCACTCCCTTACACTGAGAGGTCCACTGGAGGCACTCTTTGCAGAAGATGTCATAGAAATCCTGGTCGTCAAGAAGTTCAAACAGTTTCAACAAGTCACGCATGGT
Source organism: Wickerhamiella alocasiicola (assembly GCA_022577715.1). Lineage (NCBI taxonomy): Eukaryota > Fungi > Ascomycota > Dipodascomycetes > Dipodascales > Trichomonascaceae > Wickerhamiella > Wickerhamiella alocasiicola. Next base: position 70,063 of record JAKIRU010000030.1, read on the forward strand.
TCAAGGGTGTCTCAGCAGTTGGTGCGTGTCTTATTATATATTATTTTTGGCCGGTTGCATATTTTCATGCACGACAACCCCCCGTTGTTTTATGAGCCCATATTGAGTACATGTGGATCGCTGAAGTTGCTCTGATACTTCAAGATTGGCTTGATATTCATCATGAGGGAATTGGATAGGTGCTTCCACATGTATTATTTTCTGCCGGGGGGCATGATTACAGCCAAGTTACTCGACCTTTCGGTTCGCCCACCCCATGCATGACCTTGCATACGCAGGTAGATGGAGGGCGATCACTTCACGATAGCAGCTCATTCGAGACTCGGGATTGAAAACTGAGAGCTTAAACGGCGACTATGGGTTTTGACTTTTTAGGGGAACAACTGGTGGCTTTTTGCAGCGGTACACCTCACATGCCTCAAATGGGGCCCACGCCGCGGATTCAAGGAGGTGCCAAGTATAGACGTGGATGAGGGTATTTATATGATATGGAGCGGTAGATCAATGAGACAATAGCAAACGCAATTACAATCTGTCACTAAAAGTTGGCTTAATTTCGACGAAGCGTCATCAGCCCTAGTGTCTCAGAACCACCAATTTATGCGACTTGGCTTATATCTGACTCACCGCGACTCATTGAGCCGCCCGGAGAATTACGCCGCAACATTGCCACATATGGATCCTTAATCCTCCCAAGGCACGTCTAGCACACGGCACGTCAGTAGGGGCTAACACGTAACACCCCCTTCTTCCCCTTGTCCCATTATAAACAACGCAAACAATGGTGGAACTATCGGATTATAGGCGCCTTGAAAAGGTAGGAGAAGGTACTTATGGTGTTGTGTACAAAGCAGAAGATACTTTGAACAACAACCGCCTTGTAGCACTCAAAAAAATTCGACTTGAGGCTGAGGACGAAGGCGTCCCTTCGACGGCTATCCGCGAGATCTCGCTTTTAAAAGAAATGCGCGACGATTACATTGTTTCCCTGTATAACATTGTTCACTCTGACTCCCACAAGCTTTACCTTGTCTTTGAGTTCCTCGATCTCGACCTTAAAAAATACATGGAATCCATCCCCCGCGGTGAAGGCCTAGGAAGTGACATGGTCAAGAAGTTTCTTTTACAGCTCATTAAAGGCACGCGCTACTGCCATGCGCACCGCATTTTACACCGTGATCTCAAGCCTCAGAACCTCCTGATTGATAAAGAAGGAAACCTCAAGATCGCCGATTTCGGCCTTGCGCGCGCGTTCGGTGTTCCTCTTCGTACTTATACCCACGAAGTCGTGACATTATGGTATCGTGCGCCTGAAATTCTACTGGGTACCCGCCAGTACTCTACCGGTGTGGACATGTGGTCCATTGGCTGCATTTTCGCAGAGATGTGCACTCGCCAGTCTTTGTTCCCTGGTGACTCAGAAATCGATGAGATTTTCAAGATTTTCCGCCTTCTAGGAACCCCTCACGAAGGCATTTGGCCAGGTGTTAGCAGCCTTCCCGACTTCAAAACCACCTTCCCCCAGTGGAACCGTCAACCTCTCGAGAAGGCTGTTCCCGGGTTGGACAAGTTTGGCATTGATCTTCTACAGCAGCTCATTACTTATGACCCTGCTAGTCGTATCAGTGCCAAGAGAGCTGTCGACCACCCTTACTTTTTGTGAGCGAGGCGCCCGCAGCTAGTTGACCCAGAGACGGACCAGAGTCATGACGCTCAAGAACATGTTATCCAAGCCCACGCAACAATCTACTTGCCGTGGTCGCATGAATCTTTGGTTACATAGCGGGCCATCAGTGCTCAAGTCTCTCGGCGCGTACAGCGTGCTTTTACCTGTGTCGATGAAATAACGTGGTTCCTATGGTGAGCTAAATGCTTCAGCGTCCACGCACCTTATATCATAACCTAACGCATAACGTAGCTAATACCAATACCATTTTACGTGTCCGTACAGAATGCGTTGAGCACAGCTATGGTGAGAACTCAGCTCCTATTCGAGTTGTCCCTGGCCAGGTTGCATCAGTTGAGTTCACTCTAGTGCACTAACAGTATCGCATAAAGTCCAGCTGGCATAATTGCTGTATTTTTGCAATATGGGGGGTCTATTCATCTGCAGACGAGTAGGACTAGCGGGCTAGGTACCAAGTCCATTCAAAGTGTCCTGAATGGTACGGTGATAGTACTTCCTTTTGTTGGAGTATGAGTTCCCAACACTTTCTCATTTAAACAATGACCGTTTGAGAAAGCTCAAAGAATACAGGGAAAGCCAACGCCATGTCACCTATGGGAACCATTAGCTCTGTATGCACTTAAATAAGTATCAATTCTAAGCCATTCTGTGAAATTATCTCACTGGCTGGGCAGTTGGTGCCTATAGAGCTCCACTGCTCGTGGCTCTAAGAGAAGCCAATATCTACGATTGAGAACTGGGACTAAAGTATTCCTGCTGTTCGTAGTTTGAAATTAGCTGAACTAACTCTGGGCAAAACTTTGCTGAGCATTCCATCACACAAACCGTGTAAAAGCCACCCTATGTCTGCTCGAGGTTACTAACACCCCTATTTTCCAGTCCACGATTCGAAACATCAGTGTCGCTGCGCGGGATGTCCTTCTTGCGGTACAGCAGTGTTGAATCAAATTAACAGAAAGTGTTAATTAATGCTTATAAGGAGCATATCATGGCACTAGCATCTCAAGCTTCTCCCAGGTACAGGATTTTGTCGGGACACCCAATCGCACTGGCACTCGAAAGGATGAATACTCAAACCCGCGGAAGCGCTCAGATTTATATCTGGTAGTAATAACCTGCTGTTGAGCTGTATACTCGGGCCACATGCTAACAGTTCCGTTTATATACTTCTTTATAGAGGGCTTTGTTGCCTCAAACAGTTAACGATAGCAGTTTACTTCGCTATGCATCTACTCTATTCTGAGCGAGACATCAGAAAAAATCCATATAGGAGTTGATGTGATGTTTGTCAACAGTAATTAAGAGCTGATAGGTTAAGTAGAGACTACGTTAGGCTTGTTCAGATGTAGACCTGTCTAGCCACCACTTAAGGAGGTTATGAACACTTGAATGAGTGGATTCTCGCCCACACTAATTAAAACACAGTCAACCTCGTATTTTAAAGGCTATTGAGAACAACACCCAGCTTGCTGGAGTCTATCTGAACTCAGGCATGTTGACCGAGGTATGGTCTTACCCTGATACGCGCATGTTGTCTAACAATGGGGCAGCTGCGGAGTACTAGTCTAGTCTACAACGTTCAATCTTTCTATATCCCCAAAAGCACACCAGTGAGTCATCATGTACACCCCTAGACTTCGTTGGCAGCGTCAGGCTTCGTGCTTTATGTGATGGTCTCGAGCTTTTTTAAACATTTTCGCCTACGATAAAGCCGTTCATCGCAAACTTGATAACTTTTTGTCCCAATGATCACTCAAAGACGACTACGGTAACTACCTCGCTTCACCAGCGCGCTGAGCCGCCCCCACCCTTATCGATACCTTCTCAACCTGCTCAATTTCACGATCTCGTCAAATATCCCACCCCAACACTCAACAATCGACACGCAAAAAAGCGCCAAACACAGTCCTTCGCGTATAAATACACATGTAAACAGCTACAGGTCGAGTGCGGATCACTAGGTTGTTCCGACCGTTTTCGTGGGAGTAGAGTCATTTGTATGAGGTGGGGTATGTATGTGCGGGACTACCGGTTCCAGTTAGCTATGAAGAGTTAACTAAATTCAATAAAACCAGGAAAATGTTTCTGGGCCTATTACAGCTAAAATTTCCGGCTATATGCTAACATTTCAAAATATTCCAGCTCTCAAAGTCACGCTTGCCCGAAGACACGCCTATAGCCCTAACCCTGGCGCATATCCTACCCCATAGTCAGCATAACATATAATGAACGCGCCAACCTACAGTACCGTGCCTTGTCGAAATGTCCCCGTCACTACCCATCGACTCTGAAACCGTTGCAGACGTAAAGCGCAAACCCATCAATTTCTCGAACATCCTCGTGGGCGCGGGCATGAACATGTTTGAGGTCACAACGCTCGGACAGCCGTTCGAGGTAATTAAGACAACAATGGCCGCGAACCGTGGTGATTCCATGGCCAATGCCATTACCCGCATTTTGGGCCGCGGCGGTGTCTTTGGTTTTTACCAGGGTCTTATCCCTTGGGCCTGGATCGAGGCCTCCACAAAGGGCGCGGTTCTGATGTTTGTATCGAGCGAGGTTGAATACCGCACCAAATTGCTAGGTGCATCTAATTTCACCGCTGGAATTTCTGGCGGTATGATTGGTGGTATCGCTCAAGCCTATCTGAGTGTCGGCTTTTGCACGTGTATGAAGACAGTTGAGATTACTCGTCATAAGCAAGCGGCTGCTGGTGAGGTCCCCAAGTCAACTTTTGCTGTTTTCGCTGATATTTACCGCAGGGAAGGTATTAGAGGTATCAACAAGGGTGTCAATGCCGTAGCCGTGCGTCAGTGCACTAACTGGGGTTCTCGTTTTGGTTTATCACGTCTTGCCGAGGACACAATTCGTAAGCTGAGTGGCAAGAAAGAGGAAGAAAAGCTGTCCGCAGTTGAGAAGATTGGCGCGAGTGCCATTGGTGGTGGCTTGAGTACGTGGAACCAGCCCATCGAAGTGGCCCGTATAGAGATGCAGAGTCAAACCGACGACCCCAACCGCCCCAAAAAGCTGACCACCAGCAGCGCCATCAAATATATTTATCAGCAGAACGGTATCAAGGGTCTTTATAGAGGTGTGACTCCGCGCATTGGACTCGGAATCTGGCAGACCGTTTGCATGGTCGGTCTGGGTGATATGGCCAAGGAAGCCGTCGCTAAGCTGATTGGAGATGGGCCCAGCTTGGCTCATTGACCAGGCGGTGGAAGTACTCTCAGCCGCTCGTGGTGATTGCAGTGCCTAGCAAATGACCCAGTCATCTACACAGCCCGCGTCAACTAACAATGGGCAGGTGGATGGCCCGTCTGACACAATAGATCTGCGCTGCAACGTTTTCCCTTTGTCAACTGCGAGTGTTAGCTAGTCTGTCACCTGGCCAAAGAACGCCTTGCAGCGAACTAAGACGCAAAATATGCTCATCACTGCTCTACATAAAAATGATGCGCTCGCGATTGCGCCTTCTGGCATGTTATGCGTTAAAATACATATAGAGAGATCCTATAATTCTAAAATAAACAAGCGAAGTAGTCTCGAGTCGTACGTAGCCGTGAGAAACCATCACCATGAGGACGTCTTAGTGCACCGAGGGAAAAGTCCCGATCACGATGGCTGGCTGTCACTACAGGAGTTCTATTGAGTGGACTCGCCTTTGAGAGAGACACCTGAGCTCTAAAGTGAAATGCAGGAGCTTTTCACGATGAACCGACCTGCGCGCGCCCACAACCCGTTAGGCAATCAGTGGCTGTATGATAGCACAAATCTGGCAGTAAACCACATTTGAAATCTAATTAAAAGCAATTGGTTTTTTCAGTGTTTATTTGAGTAACTGGCCGTGCACAGTTTGTAGCAAAAATTTGAAACTTTCACATCGCGTTATCAAGGTCAATCAACTGCCATAAGATTGTCGGCAGGGCCCCTGGACCGAGCAGAGCAATTCCTTCATTCTCACTATTCTCTTTAAGGAAAGAAAGTAGTCATATAGGCTAATACTATTGCTTTGTGGTCGAAAGGTTACAGAGATTCATCATGCATGTTGGCATGCATTGGTGCTATCATCGCATGACGCATAAGCTGTGCATCGCCGAAGCAATGATAGGAAACAGTTTAATACAATTAGTAAATAGGGCTCTTTTAACATGATAGCAGGTTTTTCTTTAACGGTCGAAAGATCTGCGGATCTATTTCTGTTCTGATCTACGCGTCACTGTGCATTGATGATGTCTAACGCTGCATAGGCTTGCATACGACGCGAGCTTAAATATAAATTCACCAAGTGGCGGTCTCACAACTGCAATTGGTAAGCTCAGTGCATAATGGACCTTTAACGATGCCTGGAAGTGCGTTGGTGGGTGCAAGCGCTATTGATCACGAACTGTGGTGATCATTTTGATCAGTGGCAAGTCCATAGCGAGGTCATTCGGTCTGGATGCTGATTCTCGGAGTACTCAAGGCGTATAACAAAGGATCTAAGTCACCCCAGTACAGTGCACCTGAGTGGGGATACAACTTTTGTTCCCAGTTCATGCCGTAACGCCGCCAATACCGTGTTAACAATACGTGAGAGGTCTATACCTGAGTACTTAACATTGAAAAAAAAGAAGCCGAAACTTCAAGAAACTATCGCCGCCTAGCTCTAGGCTTGATTGTTCTATTAATACAAACTTGACGGCTTTTGAGAAATATCTACAACTATTCCAAGTTCAGATCCAATGATTGTGAGGCAGGGCATTTCCTTTAAGGGCAACACAGGCGATCAGTTCTTCAGACTAAGTTCCTATTTGTTCGCTGGGAAATCAGTTCGCGCTGACTGACTCCGCATCGACGCTACTGGGAATTTGGCTTTTCTGGCCAAGAATTGAACGCCTCCACTGGGAATGCACCTCATTCTATACCGGACTGCCCTATTCTTGGAGTACTTGATTCGACGGCAAAGCTCAAAATTAGTTATGCAAATCTAGATGTATATGATTAAAGTGCTCGTGTGCTAAAGCATCGCAGCTGTAGTCTTAAGCAGTGATCGCGTGAACGCGTGCCAAGATTATGCCAAATTTTCGTTTGCATGCAGCTGCATAATATCGATTAGGACTACACATGCATCCGATCTAGCCGAGACAGACCAGGAAATTTAGCTACCACAGTAGCGTGTGCAGGTAGTGCGGAGTCTCCGACAACATCTAGCCATAACTTACATTCTAAGCCAGGTGGACCTAATGGCGGTTCCCTGCATGCTGATATAATATTGAGGTATTATAGGCACTGTCTATCTGTGCGCATGAATATGCGCTCTACACATTACTTTGGAGAAACAAATACGCAGGAGTACCACCACACAATGCTTTGCGCATATACTGCCACTCACTGCCACACCCTCTGCATTGAGGGCGAGAATTAAGAAAGCGCCAAGCCAATCTGTACTGCTTGGCACGCCCACGTCGAACCACCCAACGCCCAAAAGTTTGCCTTTACAAAAGTTGATTAACTTGGCCAGGTTTTAAAATTTTAATGCTCGATCAAGTTCTCCCAATCTAGAAGGCGAGAGAACGTTTACCTGCTGCCCTAAGGAGCTCCATTCACTTCGTAAAAAATGCTTCAATAACACCTGGAATGTGTATATGTATACAATTACTGCTCTATTTACCAGGTGATTCACAACAGAGTATGTTAATGTCGAAGAAGCATGAGTTTGGTCGGATGCGCGTGTGACGCCGTATGTATGTATAAATATATATGTAACTCTCAAACGCGAGTAATCTATGACCCAGTCGTCTCGCTTTGTATTTATGCAGTTTTCTCTTTCCCCTTTTGCGGAGGTAGACCCGTTGCCCGCGCTGCAATTGATCGACAGAAGGCGAGGATGGAGAATAGCGAGCTCATAACCCTGATGAAGCCGTGCCAATAATAGAAAGACCGGATATGTTGAGTATATATAATCATTCAATAAGTATATGCTCTCGACTTTAGTCCTAAATAGGCTCCATGATGCTTTTATGCTGCGCTAGTCCACAGATATAGTCACGGATATATGGCAAGTGGCTGTGATATTTACTGCACTCAACTATTCGTCCGGCTCGCTGTAGGCTGATCGTTTTAAGCATAACATACAGATGAATGAGTTTATATGCTCATTCACATAATTCCCGTAAGTGTATGTATCGCGTTCGCTCTGTATTGACCAGCGCACAAGCGAAGCCTAGCTTTCTGCCACAACAGTCCAAAATTATTGATATGCAAAATAAGCCCAGTTATTAAGGTTTTGCGATGTAAATCATTGATACACAGTCGATCATTTTCGATACTCCCTACTGACACCCTTGACATCATACCCCCGAATTGGTGTAGCCTGCATTAGGGCGACTTCGAGGCGGCTCAGCGAAAGTTCTAGAGTTAAGAGTCAGGCAGTTATTTAGGACCAAAAAGACAGGAGCTGTAGAAACATAAAGCAATGCTCCTTCAACTCAACGCGAATCCCTGCCGCATCGAACCATGCCCAGATATTAGAATTCAAGGCGGCCGCTCCCCGCGTCAAATTCTTGAACAACCTTAACTGCGGTAACTGGAACAGCGGCAAAGTAAAGCAATGAGTTTCTCTATTAGTTTTTAGTGCAGCGATGCGTTTAGCTGGGCCAGCATCCCGCCTCGATCTACCTAGTAAACGAAGATCCCTCACACCCCCTCCCAACAACCTGTTCGAGGTATGCACCATCGTGATCGTCTGAAGTGAAGAGGAGGGCAGATTGTAACAGTCAAATGGGCTGACCTTTGATAGTGAAAAACAAGATTTAGCCAATGCGATACTCTGCACTCTTGAAACAACTTTATGCATCAGTACATGCATCTTGAGCAGTCGCACCCTTCACAGCTAGAGACTTTTTTAGCGCCTGCAAATTGTTTGCGAAATAAAATTTATCAATTGATTTCGATGAATTTTTATGATAGTGTGTTTTTCTGTGTTGTTTTGAGTGAGATGGAGGTAGTGCTTTGATGCCGACGCCCGCCTCAGCTGGCGAATGTTGCCTCATGCATCAGCTTGCACGTACTTGCAGAGAGCATGCAGGTCGAGTTCCCACTCATTGCGTGTTATACAAACATGTATTAGCCCAAGTACCACACATAAGCGCCCAGCAAGTATAGAAGTCGAATCTATACACCAATCCAATAAAAGCGATTTTGTTCTGAGCTGTGTACGGGCGTTCTTACAGCCATTAATCTCGCGCCTAAATACTGAGAAAGCGTATAATTGCCCGTATGCGCTCCTGATTTAGACTGTTTCGATACGTTTGTTCTTCGGGTTATATTGTATGGGCACTTTGTCGTTAATCGCGCTCCTTTCAACCAGTGGGGTGCTAACTTGAGGCGCTCGCTTCCGCAGATGCCCAGACCTGCAGAGGATCTTCATGCATGCGCATGGTTCGCCCCAAAGAGTTGTATATAAAGTGACTAGACTCTCCCATGATCACTCACTAAACAATGAAGTTGTCCTTCCTCTCCCTCGCTACTCTTTACGGTGTCTCCGTTGCTGATTTGTCCAGTCTCGCTAGCAACGCTTTGCAGGGTGGTTCCAACCTTATCAACAGTCTTACCAACAGCGCTGGTCTTATTGATGATAACCTCGCTCTTGCTGCGTACAAAGCTAAATACGATGGTGTTAAGGTTGCTGTCGGTGCGAAGTTCAGCTTCACCGACGATGACATCCAGCACGTTGTTGATGTCAATGCTCAGCTGATTGACATTCTTGATGCAATTGCTGAGCACTGGCCCGTCTTCAAGAATGCTCAGTTCGCTATGGAAGTTAACGTCCTGAGCACTCAGGCCTGGGCCGAGTTGAACTTGATCGCACCTCGTCTCAAGGGTGTATCTTGCCAGAAGATCAACTCTCTTATTAGCGTTGATTCTGCTATTGACAACAAGTACTCCAGCATCAAGAACGCAAATGGCCTTGAGCTTCTCACCCTCTTCCACACAAACCCCTTCACCACTATCCCTGGCTGCGCTGCAGACCAGACTAGTGGTGCTGCTTCTGGCTCTAATCCTAGCGGTGCTAGTGCCACTCCCACTAATGCTGCCTCCTCTGCTCCTTCCGCCAGCGGCAGCAACAACGGCGCCTCCTCTTCTGCTCCCTCTGCTAGCGGCTCTAACAACGGCGCCCCCTCTTCTGCTCCCTCTGCTAGCGGCTCTAACAACGGCGCCTCCTCTTCTGCTCCCTCTGCTAGCGGCTCTAACAACGGCGCCTCCTCTTATGCTCCTTCCGCCAGCGGCTCTAACAACGGTGCCTCCTCTTCTGCTCCCTCTGCTAGCGGCTCTGGCAACAGTGCCTCTCCTGCTGCTCCCACTGCCAGTGGCTCCACACAGCGCTGCATTGTCCGTCCTGCCAACGGTGAGGCCTTCACCTCCTTTGTTCTTTTCTAAAGCTTTACAAGCATTCGCTTTTAGCAACACACTAATAATAGCTACCTGTAGTTTAATGTAATACCAAAGGGTTTCTAAATTTAATCAAGTGTCTTCAAATTTTAGCTTTCCTCCTCTTCGATGTGTTGATCGTTTCAGGCTAGTATTAACCATGTCCAAAGAACTATTCACACACCAGCCAAATCGAATGTGGACATCACCAATGGAGTAGCAACTGTCGCAAATTAGTTTTCGGTATCTCACGCCCACTTCTTAATCCAATACCTCTCATGTTAAGTGCATCAGGCTTTTACAGGTGCCGGAAACACTTAACTCCCTGCCGTGGCCACGTATTATGGCCCCAGGCTAGTTTTGAGAGCACTGCTCACAGTCATAGAACTAGATTGTTCGGAAATCGACTACACATCCAGCCGCGAGGTCTATAAGTACGCCCCTGTGAGTTTGAAGACTTCGAAATCCCAAGGCGGGGTACTTTCAACTCAACACGACACAGCTCAAGAATTTCTTCGCGCTAGCAACGGTCTCATGCGAGCACTCTTTATCTTGTGTTGATGTCAAGGTGTTGCATACCCTGCTTGAGTCCGAGTTCCGGACGTCTAGGAAGGTAGACCTGACTGACGTGCCCACATTAGGACCATACTAGACCATTACCAGATATTCACAGTATACAGGGTAAGTAGCAGGCCCGGCCGAGTCGCGGTTTGATCTCGACTCCATAATTTTGTACTTCCAACTCAGCACAACACAAGGCACGGATTTCTGCGCGTGAGCAGTAGCCCCGCATGAAAACTATCGTTTTTGTTTTGATATTAAGGGGCTGGATACGCTGATTGACCCCGGATGACGGACGTCTAGTAGTCCTTACCACGCTGGGTCACTACCAGATAATTGTATTTTTCCTTTATCACTTTTACTATGTAGTTACGCCAAATACTACGTATTCTTGGCTTCCAGTCATTCGCCTACCCAGTTAAAACCTCCAGGCCATAGTAGGTGTTGCTGTGGGTCAGTTCTACCTTAGAGTAGGAATTGGGTTCCTTCAATGTCCATCCACCGTTAGAGGAAGTACAGAAGAAATCCCAATCCACCGGCCGCGAGTCCTCATGCTATCTGTAGCGACGGTTAATCAAAAAGACTGTGTGGTAGAAAGTAATATAATTAGAGTATACAGGATACTTAACAGGCCTTACGGCCGAGCCGCGCTTTATTCACGCCTTATAACATATAAAAACTTACGGCCAAGCCGTAGTTCAATCACGACTTGAAACATACTACAAAAGTTGTTCAAAAAAAGTTTTGGCAATTGTATTAGTCAGCTAACAGCTTGCTCAAAAACAGCGCACTTAACAAACCGAGCGGAAGGGTGTGAGTACCCACTAAAAATCCAAAATGTAGTAATCCGTTATGGTCTAGTGGCTAGGACGTCGCGCTCTCACCGCGGAAGCCAGGGTTCAATTCCCTGTAACGGAGTATCTTTTTGCTGAAGTTTCATTCGACTTTGTTTGGCAAGTCTATCCTACGACTTTTTGGCTTGCTTATAGTTCGAGGGGCTAATACCCATCGAGAGCGCTAATGATACATATGGAAGTCAAGCTCATTTACGAATATCGATACACACTTTTATACTTTACCTTCACTCCAACATCAAGGCCAAGGCTATCCACTGACGGGATACTTTTTGAGGCGACATGCCACCTCTTCAATTAGCGCCTGGGAGAAACCTGGAAACTCAATATCCAAAGAGGCCATTGCCTGGTGCACACGCTCGATTCGCACTCTTGCCTCCGCCTTTTTGGATCGTTTCTCTACATTGTTAAATGAGCAATTGATGTAAACATTGTAAGCTGCACTAAGTGCACATCTTAGCGGGGCTTCTGGGGGCTTGACACCAGGTGATCCATCTGCTGGGGACTTGATAACACGACTTATACCATTGAGTCGATTTGGAGAGGCCAGTCCTAAAGGTTGAGGGTGGTGTACAACAGTGGAAGAGTGTGCAATGTCCTTTCTTGGATGTGCACTCTCAAATTGCCATCCTCTGTTTGCATCAAGCTCGGGAGAATGCCCACTGCTTGTGGGATGTATAACAACACCTGCGTTGTAGTGATTACCCTTGTATTCTTTTGACCTGATGAGGTCGTCGGTAATCGCCATAAAAGATTTTGGCGGCCCAGTAATCTGAAGCCAACGGGTGTGATGAATCTCCTTCGCGGATGGACGATCTTCAGGGTTCTTGCTTAGACACTGCGCGACCGTTTTGACATAGGTGGGGCTCATCAGAGCGCTTTGAGCCTTATTCCAACGAGGCAACTTGGGAGGGTCGCCTTGGGCAATCTGCATCATAGCCTTCGTGGGGGCAAGGTGTCCCAGAGGTATTTTACCTGTAACCAGCTCAATAGCAACAATTCCTGCCGACCAAATATCTACAGCCGGACCATAATTAGACTGAGTGATAATCTCGGGTGCCATCCAGTACGGGGTACCCATGAATGTCACGCGCTCGGGAATGGAGGCAGAAATTTGAGCACCGACACCAAGGTCAGCGATTTTGATCTGATAATTTTCGGTAATGAGAATGTTAGCAGACTTGATATCCCGGTGAATAATTTTGTGGTCGTGTATATACTCAAGCCCCATGGTTATATTCTTGAAAATATAAGTAGCAGCATCTTCAGGGACAAATCCACGAGCCCTTATCAAGTCGTAACAGGAACCAGCCGCACAAAACTCCATACACATCCAAAGTTTCGTATCATGAAGCTTGATGTCAAAAAGTTTTGTTATATATGGGCTATCGAGAGAGCGTAACAGCTTGATCTCAAGCATCACATCGTCCACATTACAATCGGAATCAAGCTCGACCATCTTGATAGCAATAGGGTGACCATTTGAACCAATAGCTTTAACTACCTGGCCGAATGAACCCCTACCTAGAACTTCTAGCAAGCGATAGTCGCTCATGGCTTTAGCAAGTTGTAAAGGAGAATGCGATGTGGTAAAGGTTATTGAAGCTAGACTTATGTTGTATAATGTTGCATGTAAAATAATATTGGACCGGAACACAACTATACTAGAGCTTGAAAGCTAGTAGGAAGTTTGAACCCGTTTATGATTTCTGATTTTCAGAGTGGAAACCTTACAACTTGTTGTACTGCTCCACAATGGCTTCAGCAAGAGGGGCGGCACTGGCAGGGTTAGCGCCGGTGAGGATACGACCATCCTGAACCACAGTTGCCTCCAGAGGAGACTTGGGTTCGACCCAGATAGCAGTTTTGGTGAAGTCGGTTACACGCTTCTTACCAGTGCGCTCAAGGGTACCATCCAAGTTGAACAGAGTCTCACCGGCATCAGGGAAGCCCGTCACCTTCTTACCATCGATGAGAAGTTTCCCGTCAGGACCCTTAACGAAACCAAAGAGAGTGGGACCATGGCAGACAGCGGTAGCGAGGCCGCCCTGGGCGTATACATCAGCGAAGAATTGATAAAGACCGGGGGTGTGTCCATCAAAGTCAAAGATGGTGCCATGGCCACCAGCAGCATAGGCTACACCGAAGTCTTTAGCAGAGACGTCTTTGACGGACTTGATCTCACTGGTAAACTTGTTGAAAGAGCTTGCAGAATCATTCAGAACAGCGAGCTCCTTGGGATCAGCAACACCAGAGCTGACGGAACCGTCATCCCAACCGAACTTTCCAGACTCGGAAATCAATTGCACCTCGAATCCAGCATCGGTGAATACTTTCCAGGGGTGGTAAACTTCCGAAAAGTAGGCACCAGTCTTGCGACCGTCATCGTAGAAGGGACCGTAATACTCGGTGACAGCGATAGCTACAGCTTTAGGAGACATTTTGTTAAGTTGGTTCGTGATGAGTTACTACTCATATATATATTGCTCAATATGCAGGTTTGGATGACTAAATGCAGATTATATGCACTATTCGCACACCATCGGCATAAGATTGGTAAGCACAACGGTTATTCTAGGGGGCTGCATGAATGCTCAATCGGCCAATACAACCAATTCATACAATCCCGTTAATTATGAGCGGAAACTCAATATCAACAGTCTTCAAGGTAATTATCATTTTATAGCGCACAGCCGTCAGGCAGCCTGTATAGTTTGTCTCTAGTGGATCATTCAGCCCCTTAAGATCGAACCGAATCGAAAGATTAGCCGAGCAGTCGATCCAGTGACAATTAATGTCCAAAATGTCGTTTTTCATTGTGCGCTGAAAGGTTGGAGTTGTTAAGTCCATAAGTGGTGATTTGGAGCTGTAAACCAGGCGTACTATACGGTAATGAGCCTGAGTGAGTGCGGGCGGGCGCTCGAGGTCCCGCGGTACCCACAATAACCGCATGGAGACCTCTGAAGAGTGACTTAAATACCCTGAATGATAGCAAGGGTAAATTTGTGCCACAAGTTTACCACAAGGTCTTCCAACGGCTATGCGCCTGCGTCCTTTCTTGAAACCGAGCGAGGTGTTGCCAAAAAGAGTTTTTAAAGACTTGTAGACAAGCGTCTGTTGACTCTGGAAGTTTGAGATTGCTTTGAAATTCAGGTACTTGAAGGCGCTGAACTCACACCCAGTCACTACCACTTTGACGAGGTAATGCGACTCGCATGTCAGGGACTTATTGAACTCAGTACCATGTAGCAGAGATGAAGGTAAGGGGTCATGGCCACGACCACATTTGCACTTTTGAGCCCAATCTTTATGTGGAAACTGGATGGAAAATGGAGTAGAGTAACGGTACCCGGCTGCAAGCGTTCCCAGCGCAACCCGAGAGTTTGTTACGGGGGCTGCAAGAACCGAAGGAGCTCCGTTACCATAAACACCTTCACGTTCGCGCCCAAAGATAGTAATGTGAACAATGGCGTCTCGTAGAGTCCATCTGGGGTTGATCTCGATAGTGCCATGTAGGAATGTACCGTATGTACACGAAGTGTCCGGGATAAATAGTTTTATTGGCTTGGCGCTGTGCGAAGAAACAATGGGCGAAACTTGTGGAATGAGTTGATACGGCGGGGGGTCCATTTAAAAAGTTGGCGCGGCGAGAGTGTCTTTGTGCTAGGGCAATGTTGCGGTTGTTGTATTCGATCTGGAAGCATAATTTGACAACGACTAGTTAGAACAGTGATCACTGAAGGATTAGAAGCCACGTATTCTGTCTTATGTACGTCTTCTATTCAGAATTTCTGGGCTTGAACCCACAAGCGATAGCGACACATCCAGGTCCCCACCCGTGAGCATGAGAGTTAAGTGCTAAGGAAAACATTCAAAGGTGCAAAGACCTCATCATATATAAAACTATAGTAAATTGCTACAGCTAGTGTCTCGAGCTCTCGAAATTGTCAACTCGGCATTGAGCCCCTGCATGATGAGGTAGTCCATATGGCGGCTAAAAGGTATGCGAGAGCCGAGCAGCCTGAACCTATACAGTAAAGTGACGACATACCAGAGCTGACACCAGGTGGCCAAGCAACTACGTCACTAGAATAAAACAACAGTAAGATTCACTCCAAATACAATACTAAATAATGCTCTATTAATCTATTTAATCCATCTCAACATCATTAGCCTCATCAGCGGGGCCCTCCTGCTCAGCCTTAGCGGCGGCGGCCTCACGGGCAGCCTTGTCGGCCTGGAGCTTCTCAGCCATCTTGCGCTGTTGCTCAGCCTCCTTGGCGGCGAGTTTGGCCTGGCGCTCCTCCTCGAGCTTTTGGTTGAAGCGGCCCTTGATAAGGTTACCGATGGAAGCGAGCTCCTCGTAGCGCGCGACGTACTGACCCTTGGTGGCGTCCTCGCCCTCACCGTAGAGCCACTCCTCGGCCTCCATGGCACGCTCTAAAAGAGTGGTTTTCTCATCAGGCTTGGCAAACTCGGCATACTTGCCGTCGAGCTTGTCACGGATGTCGTAGATGTACTCTTCAAGAGCATTCTTGCGATCCTCGGTATCAGCAACGAGCTTATCCTCAGAGGCCATCTGGGACTCGCGCTCCAGCAAGGCATCGCGGTGCTCCTGGGAGAGACCAGCGCCATGGTGGACAATCTCGAGGTCACTCTTCTTGACCCACTTCTTGACCTTTTGAGTGGTAGGCTCAGAGTCCTCATCCTTGGCGGGGACGACCTCCTCGACCTCCTCTTCCTCGGCGGTGTAAGCAGACTCAATGGTGCAGAGACCAGAGGGGTCCTGGCGAAGCTTGAGCTTGACAGCAACCTCCTTAGCAGGAACACCCTTGATGTCCCATCTGCCGATAACAGGGGCAACACCAACAGGGATAGACTTGGGGTCAGTGTAAGCGGCCTCAATTGAGAAGTCGGCCTTGCGGTGCAAAGTGACCATCTTGGTGCTAGGGAAGTGAGAGTTCTTGGGGAATACCTCAAGAGAGCTGAGGTCCTCCTCAGGAAGCTTCTCCCAAGAGTAGGTGACGGAGTGGTTGTTGATATCCTCAAACTTGAAGGCACGAACACGGACAGTGGGGCTGAAAGCAGCGCACAAGAAAGTGGCACCGCGGGCAACAGCCTCGTCAGCGTTCATGGTTGTACTGAGCTGCTTACCACCAAAGGCCTTGACGAGCTCATCCTTGACACTGGGGACACGAGTACTACCACCGATGATCTCGACAGAGTCAAGCTGCTCGGGGGTGACACCAGCATCCTTAAGAGCCTTGTGAACAGGGCCAGCAATGTTGGCGAGAGCGGGTTTGAGGTACTCCTCAAGCTCCTCACGGGTTATAGTGGCACTGACGTCGATGTCATTCATAAGAGACTCAACGGAGAAAACTGCAGAGGTGTTGGCGCTGAGAATCTTTTTGGTGCGCTCAGCCTGAGCGAAAACGCGGGCCCATGCCTTGGGGTTAGTGGCAATGTCGATCTTGTATTTCTCCTGGAAAACCTTGCGGAAATGGTTGACAATGGCCAAATCGATGTTACGACCACCGAAAGACTGATCAGTGGCAGTGGCGAGAACCTTAGCCTCACCCTTGCGGAAGGCAACAACGCTAACGGTGTAGTCAGAGGCGCCAATGTCGACAATAGCGACGAC
Source organism: Wickerhamiella alocasiicola (assembly GCA_022577715.1). Lineage (NCBI taxonomy): Eukaryota > Fungi > Ascomycota > Dipodascomycetes > Dipodascales > Trichomonascaceae > Wickerhamiella > Wickerhamiella alocasiicola. The sequence continues at coordinate 87,218 of JAKIRU010000030.1, forward strand.
ACGGGGAGCCTCGCTGGCCTCGGGCAAATCAGTCTTGAAAACACCGTAACCAACAGCTGCGGCAGTGGTGTCGTTGATGATACGGACAGGGTTGAGGCCGGCAATAACAGCGGCATCAGCAACGGCCTGACGGTGAGCATCGCTGAGGTAGGCAGGGACGGAAATAACAACGTCGTTGATGTTACCCTTGGTGTCGTTGATCAAAGTCTGCTTCAACTTGCCAAAGTACATAGCGGCGAGCTGAGTAAAAGTAAAGTTGGCCTCTTTGCCCAAGTAACGGACCTTGACACCGGCCTGGCCATCAACAGCCTCAAGAGTGGAGGAGTTGAACTGTTGCTCGGCTTCCAAAGCGGGATCCTGGGCGCTGCGGCCTACAAGGCGCTTGAGACTTCCAACAGTGTTTTTAATGTTGGAGATCTCCTGGGATTTGGCACCCTCACCGAGGAATCGAGATTTGAGGCCAAAGCCTACGAGGGAAGGAGTAGAGCGGTTGGACACCTCATTGACGACGATGTCAATACCACGGTTTCTGGCCACTCCGAGAACGGAGTTGGCGTTACCGAAATCAATACCAACGGGAACGCTAACGCTCATTTTAGTCTTGTAAGGGAATTTTTCAGTTCAGTGGTGTGGTAATATATTTAAAGGTCACGTGGGCCAGAGGATGCCAGATGTGTCGAGAAGGTTCGGTAGAAGAGAGGTCAGACCCAGAGGAATGCGATAGTCTGGGACTAACTTGGGGGTATATTTAAGGACTAAACAGGCTTATAGATCCTATGGATGCTAATTATGAGGTTATCATCGCAAACAATGCGGCCGGTAGGCTGATGAACAGGTTGGGTGAAAAGTTTCAGTGGCGTGTGAGTGGCGCTTGCATAAGCGAGAAAGGTAGTGGCTTTCAAAACAGCCAGGGTTATTGGAGGGTAATTAATTGCATCGCCAGAACGTGCTAGCATTCAGCACAACTACAGGGTATTAAGCTAGCGCTTTATCACATGCATGTGATTGATAGCCGGGCGTATATCGCTCGACTGTTTTTATCCCAAATACTGACACGAGATCGCGACCATCAAGGTGCTTTCAAGGCGGTATGTAGTTGCGGGGCTGGCTTGACAAGAGCAAATTTGATACAGAGCACGAAAGAAAAGAAGTGAGACTCAAGGCCCCGTTTAGCTGCTCAGCATGTTGCGACAGCTGACAATTGTGGGTCCCAAAGGCGCTCTCGCCGCAAGATCATCGGGCAACTGACCCTAAAAATAGCGTTTATAAATTTGAATGCAGTATTTATACACCTTACTATAGTATGACCACGGCATCGCAACAGCGCTGCCACGGAAAATGCCACACCGCCCGCCAACGCTTATCTCCACCGCTGTGCTTGGTCGGCTCATGCCATAGCTCTTAGAGTTGAAAATCCATCAGAGTATGCTAGTTGTGTTGCAACCTGTACAATTTCCTCGGGTTGTCCCTTCTCCCGCTCCATCTTGAGCAGCCGCGCAACTAATTCTTCCTCCTCCGGCTTCAGTACACCTGTGCCGAACAGGTACACCAAAAGATGGAAATCTGGCATCTTATCACTATTGAATCCGTCAGAAAGCTCCAATTGATCCAGCACTTGTGAGGGGGTTTGACTCTTTATATGTGCGCGATTCTCAATAGTGAACTGCTGTAAGACACTTGCATCCGTCTCGGAGAAACCATGTGAAAGTGATACAAGTAGATAGTCTGTGGGGAAACTTGGTTTACCATTCTTTTGTACTGCATTGCCGTATTGATCGATCTGTTTATACGAGACCTCGGGGACATAAAGGGTTTTGGTGCGAGGTTTGACGCGCACAATGCTCGGGTTGACACTTGGCTCTACTATACGAGCTTCTACAAGTGACTCTGCGGACGCGGATATCTGGTAGCACGCCACATCGATTTGCTGTTGCTCATTACCCGACACAATGCATGTAACAAACTTGGAGCTAAAAACCCCATCGGGAGCGGCATCTAAGCGGTTCGGAAACTTGCGCTGGAGTTGCGCACTGAATAGAACCTCTTGTGATGACAAGAAATACGAACGCGGGTGGCGCTTGCAAACAACGGACCCATCGCCATTACCAGCATCGACAATATCGGTCCAGATATGACCGACCACCTGAAGTCCAAGCGCGCTTGCAGCTTTGTACACATTTGCGGGGATATCTTGGGTTACAGCAACGCCGTCCAGGGCATCCTGCTGTTCCGGCTCCCAAATGGCATGCACTACGGCCTTGACACCGAGTGGCACCGCAGTATACTCAGCGTATTCGCCAATAAGAAACCCAAAGCGCTGAGTGTTACTCTGACGCCAATAATCAACAAAATCATTGATCACGCGGGAATGGGCAAACTCGACGTGGTCGACAACTCGGAATTTCTGCAGTTGAAGCGAGATGGGTTGAGGTTGACAAGCTGAACAGATTGAGGCCGGAAATGGGGCGTGGCGGCTACACTTCTTGACCCCAAAAAAGGGCATCTCTATTTTGCCTCCTTGCTCTTTCACCCGGTGCACCTCCGCCCAGAGACTGCGGTGCTTGATGGCATGCTCCACCCGATATTTCTCGTCGAATGGCTCGAGAGGAGAGCAATACTCGCACATTCCCCGGTCATCATGGCGGCATAGTTTTGATCTTTGTCGTGGAATTTTGCCATCTTTTTTACTGAGTGCTAAATCGACCGGCAGCATTGGCTCCTTGGAAGGAGTAGAAGGAGCAGCACCAGAAGCAGCACCCGCGGGCTGGTTTTCGGGAGTTAGCTCAAAAAATAGCATATCGCCGTGTTTTAGGCCCAGTTCGCCGATCGGTTGCTCCCAGTTTGCGTCGTAGCCATTTAACGGTTTATTGGGGCCACTAGCGAACTTGAACTCTCCCGCGGGCAATTGGGCCGCTAAAAGCTGTACTACTTGTGCGAATGTTGCACTCGGTTCAGTGTTCACTCGGAACATACCCTGAGATCCTCTGAATCTGATGATCATGATAGATGGGTCGCTTTGAATAGTGCCAGCTTAGTGCTTTGGTAATTATGCCTGAAATTCTAGGCGGTCAGGGAAGCGTCCAGGATCTCATAAGCACTTTCATTACTAGCAATTCCATAAAGAGCTAAAGGGTTAGTAGTGCTTTGTAGTAATCCAATCTGGGGCACTAACTGGGACACTACGGGACACTAACATATCAAGTAATCTAATCCAGTGCCCACCCAGCACTCCCTACAAAGCCGTAGCAAGCCAAGCAAGTCAGCCAAGCTCGCACGATGTTCGACTCATTCAGAGATATGGAGGACAATGCGCCCGATGGAGGTTATGGAGTTTGGGGAGGCGGCGAAGACGCCCCAGAAAGCACCTCTGAGCCCCACAAACCGGGTCAGGACCCGCTGATCCAGGGCAAGGACGCACCTGCAGCTGTCCGCCAGGAACAGACTAAATCGGGTCAATTCGGTACTTCCAGTGCGAACGCAGTGAAATCCTCGATGAGCGCGGCGAGATCGGCCCGAGGGGCTGGAGAGGATGCCGCCACTGCCGCCAAAACACCCATTTCTAGCGCCTCCAATGCCCCAGCGGCTGGTGCGGGGTCTACAGCGGGATCCGCCGCTTCTTCTGGCACTGTAACCGCCGCCCCGGGCTCTACCGCCAGCTCTGGCCCCTCGGCAACCTCCGCGGTGCGCCGTCAGCGCCTTACTATCACAATTACCGCTATCGAGCTGCGGCCCGACCCCATCATCTCTTTTGACGTCACAACGAACCTCCCTCGGTTCCGCTCCACTTCTTATAAAGGTGTGCGCCGTACGTACTCGGAGCTGCGCAAGTTCGCCAACCACCTGTCCTCCGCGACCCCTGAATGCTTTGTACCTGTGCTACCACCGGCCACCACCTCGTTCCCGGAGAAATCCCCCGAGAACATGCACACCATCAAGGACGGAATCCAGAAATGGTTCAACCGCATCACTCGCAGTCCCCTACTGGCCCGCGATGAGGAGTTTCTCTACTTTATCGAGTACAAGTCTAATTACACCCCCGTGGTCAAGATCAAACCGCCGGCAACGGGGCTCACCCGCAAGGTCATCAAGCAGCGGGCCCCCCCACAAGACTCTGTAGCTGAGCTGCACGATTTTAGGCCCGTGGCTAAACTCGTTTACCAGTACGCAACAGAAGCCCATGGCCGCGCCGTGCGAGTAGCCAAGAGCCGGCGCCAGGTGGCCCAAGCGCTCGAGGAGTTATCACAGCGCAGTTCCGCGATGGTGCAATGCGAAACCCAAAAAGGCATGATCAACCTGTGGTCGAAACTCGCCAAAGTGGTGTCGACGGTAGGGGATATCGAGAACTCCAAAGCGACGCTGTTTGAGGGGTACTTTGCTGATCCAGTGCAAATCACTGCTCGTGATGCCTATGCCATCAAGGAAACGCTCACTAACCGACACATCCTCATGCGCGACCTTATTCGGTGCCAGGCCGACTCGGCCGCCCGTCACGAGACGGCAACCCGCCTCAGGGGCGCCAACAACATCTCTGTCGCCAAAGTCGACGAGGCAATCACACAACTAGAAGACGCAAAACAACTGGAACGTAAAGTCACCTCCGCTGTGCGCCGCGTCACCGACAACCTGGTGGTCGAGAAACCCATTGCCCTGAACCGCGTCGAGTCCGATCTGCTGGGGGCAATTGCTCACCTGACGTTCAGAACAATCGAGTGCGATCGCCGCATCCTCGCGTCCTGGGAGTCGATTCGTCGTGATGTCAGAGCCGTGGACTCACGAGGCGGGCTCTCGCGGCTTGGCCGAGAGGGCACGACGCCGCGCCGCTCACAACCATTCTCGCAATCTCTTGCTGGCGACAGCTGGAGTGGAGACAGAATCTACAGAGCCAAGGACCTGGCGCCTACAGACGATGCTCAGGAAGTAGTCGACGCGCGTAGTGCTGCCAGTTTGTTATCTAGTGTCTACGATTAATCCGCCTGCATCTGGACGTACATAGCGAAGTCTCGTAGTTATGCATTTAAGTCACCGCAAGTTTAATGTACCTTAGGATGCTCACGCGGCCAGGACGCCCACTCCGGTCAACAGGCAGGCAAAATGTGTTTGATAGATTCAGTTGAGAGAAGGTAATAAAGGGTTGTTTGACACTTGGGATGAACATAGACAACTAAAAGAGTGCCGTTTTGAAGGTCCTGGCTTTATACTGCTCCAGTACTACTTTCCATAGCCTAGAGATATATATTCTATCTACTCTTGGAAACGAGCTAACCACGCTCAGTGCTCGCGAAGTACCGACAAGCGTTGTAGTCGTCGCTTCCCTCGTTGATCTAGATCATGCTTCTCCCGTTTCGACAATAGCTTAATGTAAGTGTGTTCCTAACGGTACCATGAGCGTCACTGAGCCTTACGGTGACGTACAATGTAGCCTAGTCCAGAAAAATATATGTAAAAGTACAATCTATTGAGACAACAGAAAACTAACTCGCTCCTTGCCTGGTGAGACAATGCGTGATGCAGGATATTAAGATGTGACTTGCGTAGAAGGCGGCATGGTTCGCGTGATGGATCATGTCCAGATAGCGATGGGATGCGGGAGAGGCAGAAGAGGCGGAGAGAAAGGAAGCGCAGGGTGAGCTTGACCGACAGCCAGAGCCATTGTAAAGCTGCTGCTGGAGTCGCCGTCGGACCCTCATAAAGCCGCTACAGAGATCAATGAAAACACTAGTCAACGGATCCCGCAGGCGAAACAACAGCAGACGGAGACCCAAGCGAGGGCTCAGCAGGTGAAGACCTAGCGTACAAAGAAGCCAGCATACAAAACCCCCAGCAAGCACAGAAACGCACTGAAACCCAGGCCGTGGAAATCCTGTTAGGAGCCCTGCTAGAAATGCCGCGTTTTACCTGGCCTCAGGAACCGTGCTGGGAACCCAGCTCAATCTGCATTGATCCTAAACCTACGCCTCCTTGAATCGGCAAATTTGTGTTGTTGACCACAAACTTACGCCTTGGATATGCGCCCTCTCACCACACCAATGACGCCATTGAACAGTATAAGGTCCTGCCCCTCGGTGAGATCGTTGACCGAGATGTCGCCCTCCTTGACGAACCCAAGATCGAGAAGCAGGCTGCGCATTACGCTGGAGACGCCGCCGCTCTCGAGGCGCGGGCAGATCCAGTCGTCGCCGACCGCTACGGCCACTGCACAAACAGTTGCTTCCATGACGTTACGCTGCTCGTTATACAGCAGCACCTCGCGGGAATTTGATGGCTGGACGTCGAACTGGGCCCTGACCTTGTCGTAGATGTCACGACTATTACTTTTCACCGGCAGCAGCGAGCTGGCACTGACCGGCTCAGAGTTGATGAAGACGTCGTAAACGAGGATCGAGGAGGGGCCATTGGAGACGCCAATAAATAAGTTTTTGCGCGCGGGCGTCGGCCGCGTCGTGACGGTGATGGAGCCGCATTTTTTCACCGCGAGCCGCACCGCCAGGGGGTCGTCGCCAGTCACCGCCTGCAGAGCGTCGTAGACCTTTTGCTGGTTGAAATTGTCCACGTCCCAGCCTAGCGTCCTTGCCGCTTGCTTGAGGCGCTGGTAGTGCAGGTTCGCGAGGAAAAACCGCTGCTCGAAACTCTCCTGCAGGGCGATGGGGATATGTCTGGTTAGGGCCGCGAGCTCGGGGTCGTAGCGCAGCGTTGTGACCAGCTCGAAAGATTCGCTGTTTGTGCACTGCTGTTGCGCCCGCTCAACCGCAATTTCGGGTAATGGCCGTATTTTCATCTCTGTAATAAGCGAGAGAAAAATGTCGTTCGAATTGGGTGTAAATTGGGGTGTCGCGAAACGTGGGAGGATTTTTTATCGGTGATAGCGAAGCGCCGGAGCTCGTATACGCACCACTCGTCCGCTTCAAATCTGTTTAACAACGGTTTAATTCGGTCGCATCGCCGTTTCGGTCACTGCAGATCGGTGCATCGATGCTGGAAGGAACCTGACGACGCGCTCGTGGAGGGCTACTGTTGGCGAATAAAAAATTTCGTGGAAACGGAATGAAAAGTCCGTGGCTAGCACAGAAATTTTTCACCCAAAACACACCGATAACAGGCGTTCTTGGCTTGTGCTCGAGTGCATGGTTTGTGCATACCGCCACGATAAACGCATTTGGGTGGCGGTGACGCATGCGAGATGTCGGTCGAAAAGTGTGCGCTCGTGTGAACAAGGCTGGCTGTAGTGTACTAAAGTCTATGGTAGCCATGTAGCGCTTTGAAAAGAAGCTGTGGCAAAAACTGCAAGTTCAGATCTGAGTCAGGTGTGTACATGGGCTATAATTAACAATTTGGATTGCATCACTGATCTTGCATCATGGATCATGGTTTGATTGATATATTTGAGACGCAAGGCTCGATGTGGAGTGGCTTGTTTGCTCGCTTTAGCATCAGACTCATCTCTGTCGCCAGAGACTTGGCCAATGTGCCGACCAGTAAAACAAGGTTCATATCGCTTCAGTGGTTGTAGGCTGGATGTTGTGTGATACTATATAGGTAGGTCTCTAAATATTATGGTACGCAAGAGTCCAGTTGGCGTGAGCGGGCGCGGGAGATGCTACGGCGAATCCACGGTCTGGTGCACTCACGGTAGTATAGGGCACACTCGAGCTCGTTAAACACTCGATGCTTGTTTCATGATACTCAAGTCCAGCACGATCTCATCTGCTCATAGCCTATGCGTTTATTAGCCGTTCTGAAAACAGCGCTCACTGGGGGTTTCTCAATAGGTTTAAATAAGTAGATATATAAGGGATGTATAGGTCCGATGGTCCACACAGGACACTGTGATACGCCGGTGCGCGGAGAATTCGCTAAGGAAATACGGCAGCGGCGGACTGCGACAGCGGCAAACTCACAGGTTTAGAGCAGACAAGCTGGGCTCTAGCCTACACTGCATGTTTGAGACAAGCAATCGAAAAAGTAACGGTCACTGGAAATCAACATCATGACAACTACTCCAACAACTTCACTGGACCATTATTACCAGTGGCGCTTGATGCACGTACTACTCCAGCGCCTCTAGCTAAGCCACTAGCACCACTGGCAGGGGCCGTGTTGGCCGGTGTCAACTCCATTTCAAACAGCCCCGCAATCTTACCCTGAGAATCCCGCGGCAGCCCCTGCAGCTTCTCCAGCACCTCTCTCATGACCGGCAAAGTGTGTCTTTTTGGTTCGAGATTAAGAATGGAGTAAACAAGCGAGAAGAACTTGAGGTCGCGCTTGTTATAGTTTCCATTACTTCGGAGCTGGTCTGCAAGCGTGTTCACCAATTCAAGACCCTGTTTCTCGACAAACGAGTCGTATACTACGGGGTTGTGCCCGATGGCGGCGGCGGTAGCGAAAACGGCCTTTGCGGCGCACGCCAGGTCCGAGTCCGTGCACCTTTGCATCAGAATCGCGAGCCCTTCTTTTGTATTCAGGAGATCATTCTGTGCTTTGTCGTTATTTTGTACTGCGTAGGCCACTGAGCTCAGGGCTAATTGACGCACTTCAGACTCCGAGTCCTGGCACAGCCACAGAAGTGGGGCCCATAGGTTGCCCAGATCATTTGCATTGTCCACATTCTCGACCAATTCCTCGAAAACATCGAGCGCTTCGAGCCTTTTATCGAGATCTTTGGCCTCGACCGCCTCCTGCAGGTTGACTTTCATAGCGGTATGGTCGTCGTAGCCGCTGAAAAGCTTCGAGAGCAGTTCAGGGTCTGGGTTCCCTGCGGCCTGGGGATTTTTAGCCGCTTCAATAGACCAATGCAATAATTTCTCCATTTTCAGCTGAAACTTTGGAGGTTGGTATATATGATCTGTTTATGTCAGTGCTTAGTCATGAAGGGAAGGTGCGCGAAGGTGCGCGAAGCTAGCGAGCGCAGCGAGCGTAGTGAGTGTAGCGAGCGCGGGGGAGGGAGTGAACAGAGGGTTTGCGATGGTGTAGGTATGTAGGAGGTTCTTAGATGGTAGTTGAGGATACGTATGCGGTGAGTTAGCAGTATATAGTGTGTTACTAGTGACTGGGTCGACCGTAGGAGATCCCCAAATTATGCGCAAATGCTCTGCACTAGGTTTTTAGAGAACGGGCTGGAGTGTCATGTTGTCATTTATTGCCTGGGTATTGCACGAAACCGCATGGCCACTACTGCACCGTCGTAGTTGTCCCTGGATGTGCTCAACGCCAAGTGCAACCACGTGTTGACTCGACCACTGATTTACTCTGCTCCTATTTTTATGATCCTACAGTATACAGCAGAGCGATTCGATCCTCAATTCTGAGAACATAGCTCTGCATCACCCCAGCCGCCGTTTTCATGCTTTAGAACGATCATGCAGCGGATCAGCCCACCAGCTCAGTATCTGCATTCTCTATACAAGTCACGTAGCCTGTTGGCCCCTTCTTAAAGCCCACATAGCCGATCAGCGCCTTGAAGCCTGGCGTGAGCACCTGCACACCTGCAGAAGCTCCTCTGTAGCTTTCTCGAGATTCACTCCAAAATGCCATCATTAAATACATGCTACTTACTCATTTCTTGCTTTTTCTCCTCTTCTTTTTCTCGCTGCGCTCGCTTTTATCCTTCTTCTCCTTCTTCTCCTTGGGAGTCTTTGGTGTCTTTGATTTCTCGCTCTTTGGGGTCTTGACCTTATCGATCTTCTTTTTCTTGGGCGTAGACACCGTCTCCTCCTCTAATGCACGCTTCTGGCTCTTGTCCTCCTTGTATCCCGTGGGGAAATGCCGTTGCTTGAGGTTTGTGCGCTGTGGGACCTTGGGTTTGGCCGTGATGACCGAGGAGTCGACTTTGGGGATCGATACCTGCTTGAGGAGCTCCATGAACTGCGTGGGACCGGGTGTAGGCTTGTACTTGCCGTCAACGTCCTCGAGCGAGACAAAGTTGCCGAGCTTAACGGGGGCGGGGCTCAGAACGTATGTGCTTTTGCCGATCTGGAACTGGTTGTTTCCCAGCGATTTCGCCTGTGTCACGTCCACGCCGGGCGGGATTTGCACCAACCAACTTTTCATGAAAAAATTATGTGATCGATGCAAGCTCTGATCAGCGAGTCATCAGCGAGTCATGGGGGGTGGAGCAGGGGCGGTTAGTTTGTGGTGCTTTTCCCAGGTTGAGGGAGATATCACTGGCAGAATATCAGTTTTTGGCAGACATGTTCATTCCCGTCCACCCATACCCATCGCTAACGACCGTGGACCGCCCACTTACCACCCACTCTCTGATCCCACTATACCTGCACCACCACGCATGGCCATGCAGCTTTATGCACGAATATCAAGGCGAGACGCGCGTTCCATCCGAGGCGGAACGGCATGAAAATTAACCGACGCTGGAATTCAGGGCATTTAACCGGTCAACTTGTGTATTAGCTGCTACAGACACCTATATGCTAGTTACCGTCCCGATAGGGTGTACAGCAGACGTAGCGAGATCTTTCACGGTTCCGATAAGCTACCGATAGACATCACTCAATCAGTCGCATCTGATAGCCTTAAATAATTGACGAGCGTAATGAGCTGGCGCGAACCGCCCCTAGCGGCGTCTCATGACACAGTGAGGGCGAGTAGTTGCGCATCCACAGGCAGCCGCGCACCCCCAACTCATACATATAGGTAACGATGCTATGAAAACGAGCTCACAATAGATATCTATAGAACAGAACACTTGTCACCGGGGGAATCTTATCCCCACACTCATGCCGAGTATGTAAGCATAGACTACAGTCTGGCCAGGGCGACGTAGCGGCCAGAGGGGACCATTGGCTATGAGGTGGGGGGAGTGAGTGCATTTAGCGCGTCAATTAAGGCAATCGATCCGCGCTGGCAATATTTTTTCGCTCAACCCATCCCCCTTGGCGCCTATAGCCTCCCCCACATCTGCACTTCCCCTATACCACGCGCATAACACTGCATATCACCACTTTTTATCGTCGCCCTACTTCCAGGCATCTCTTGGGACCCTCACCTGATAAATCATGTCCCCGGGAGTAACTTTGTCCGTGCACGTGACCAGCAGTGCATCGGGTCAACAGATATATATGCATCGCCTCGAGTTCTCCGCATTGTATATTTTCGGAGATGACATCACTGTTTAATGAACGGCAATGGGTAGTCCTCCAGGCCCTGAGTGACACTGTAGTTCCTGGTTTGACCTACGATAAGCTCGACGCTGCCTGCCCTGAGAGTCCAGAGGCAGACAAGCGTAGGATCGCCAACACTGGCTGTGGCCATTATAAAGGGTATCGCCAAGCGGTAGAGGCCCTTGTCTCGGGAGTGTCCCCCGCTAAGCAACGGCTGCTGGGCCTAGTACTTAATTGCCTGGCATTCAGAGTTACCGCGGCTCCTCTCACTAGATCCCACAAACTGTTCACTGAAATGACCCTGAGCGAGCGTGAGTCGGTGCTCAGGTCCTGGCAGTACTCGCCCATCGGTCAATTGAACATGCTCGCGGCTCAGATGTTCGATCTGGCTATGTTCTCCTTCTACTATAACGACCCTGAGCAGATCCGTGCGGTGGGATACAAGTTTGAGAACCCCGTGTACGAGAAGATCATCACCTCGACCCCTCTGTTCATCCCCAAGTTTGTGGACTCTCTCGACAACCAGTTCGACGTGGTGATCATTGGTAGCGGCTGTGGAGGAGGTGTTGCCGCGTACGAGGCGGCCAAGGCAGGTTTCCGGGTCCTTATTGTCGAGAAAGGTGACTATATTCGTCCCGAGGAGCTGCCCAAGAACCCACGGTTGGCCGAGGAGCGTACGTTCGAGATGGCTGGCGCCTGCATGTCCGACGATGGCTCCATGAACATTTTGGCCGGCTCTACAGTTGGCGGAGGAGGTGCGGTCAACTGGAGCTGCTCGCTCAAGACCCCACTGGGCATTCGTAAAGAGTGGGCACAGGAAGTCCCGTGGTACAACACTCCCCTTTACGACGAGGCAATGGACTACATTTGCGGTGCAATGGGCGTGACAACCGATATAGGCGCCCCGCACTCGTTTACGAACCAGCTGATTCTTGATTCGGCGAAAAAACTCGATTACCCCGCAAAAGAAGCGCCCCAGAACACTGGTAAACACCCCTACAACAACAGATTCCACGGGTTCGGGTACCGCAAGGGCGAGAACGGCGGTGTGGCCGTGTGGCTCGACGTCGCGACTCAACACGGCGCTCAGATGGTCACCAGCGCTCTGGCAAGGCGGATCGTGCGCAAGAGCGGCAAGGCTACGGGCGTCGAGCTCGAGATCGACGGCAAGCGCCACTTCGTCAAGGCTAAACGCGTGGTCTCCGCCGCAGGCTCTCTCAACACCCCCGGCTTGCTTTTGAGAAGTGGATTCAGCAACAAACACATTGGCCGCCACCTCAAACTCCACCCCGTTACATGCCTTTATGGCGATTATGACGAGGTTGTGAACCGCAACGACGACCCTATTATGACCACTGTTAGCACTGTTAGCGATAACCTGGATGGCCGCCACCACGGCCCCAAGATCGAGGCCATCCATCACTCCCCTCACTTGATCGGTAAGTTCCTGCCCTGGAACAATGGTCAGGACTATGCCTTTGATCTAGCCCGCTACGCACACCTCTCGTGCTTGCTGGTGATCACTCGTGATGCGGGTGAGGGACGTGTTTACGTCGACAAGTCAATGCCCTACTCCCCTAGTGTCGAATACTCCACCTCCAAATACGATCTGTGGGCTTTAGTACAGGGCTGTCTCATCGCGGCCGACATGCAGTACATGGGAGGCGCCAAGCGCATCATTGTGCCCACCAGCGGTGTCCCTGATTTCCACAGCAGCAAGCCAAAGGAGAACCGCCGTGCTACCGACGAGGACTTCCAGGAGTGGCGCGAAAAGCTCGCCAAGGTCACATTCTACAATAACAGAGTGCGTCTCGGCTCTGCCCACCAGATGGCTTCGTGCCGTATGAGCGCGCGCGGCTCGTCCTACGGAGCGGTAGATGGCAGAGGTCGCCTGTACGAGTGCAAGAACGTGCACGTTATCGATGCCAGTGTCTTCCCCAGCGCCTCGGGCGTCAACCCCATGATCTCGACCATTTCCACTGCAAAGGTTTTGGCTGATGAGCTGGTCAAATCCCTCAAGGGCGAGGCCTCCAAGGCCAGACTGTGATGTAGTTTGTAGCTTGATTTTTATTGACTTAAGCGGAGCTAGATAGAAAGTGGATTGCAACCCGGCACTCACCGCTGCTATACCCTAGGCACGTAGTTATTTGCATTGTATCATCGCCGTCACTGCGATTTACAACACTAGCTTGAGGTAGAGGTAATCACGATGAGGTCAAACAGCAGCACGCGCACTAGGGGCCTTGAGATCGTGAGAAACACAGGTTGAGTTAAGCTGGTGCCGATGGGCTAAAGACGTCGCTGCTACCGCTAATGATGCTACAGGGAGCGTTAAATGTGATGCTGCGCAGCTCTTCTGGCGCTCCGCTGGCGCTACAGTGCGCAATTTGGCAAGCTCATCTATATATTAGCGCTCGCTATTATGTACTAGTTAAGGCTGCAGGCGTCGCGGCGACAATTACTGGGGTTTAGTTGGGGTTGCGCTGTTGGCTGTGGCTGGGGTTCCCGCGTCGCTACGCGCGGCGGAAAGAGGCTTGATGCCCGTGTGAATCGCCGCTACGCCAAACGTCAAATTCTCGTAGCCATCACCGTTCGTCTCAAAGCCCGCGTCCCTGATCATTTGCGCAAACTGCTCCTGGCTCGGGAACCGCTCGATGCTCTCCACCAAGTACTGGTAACTGTCGTGGTCGCCGACCAACACCTGGCCCATGAGGGGGATGACGTTAAACGAATACGCGGAATAAAGCTGGGCGAGCACGGGGTTCGTGACTTTGGAGAACTCGAGGCACGCAAAGACTCCTCCCGGTTTGAGAACGCGGTGCGCAGTCCGCAACGCCTTGGGGATATCGGTGAAGTTACGGATACCAAAGCTCACGGTGTAAAGATCCTGGGAATTATCGGGGATATCGTCGAGGGTTTCGGCGTTTTGAACAATGAACCCCACACGTTTTCCCTGGGCGCTTTTGGAGTTGTAGCGCGTGGTCTCGAACCGTTTCACGCCCTCCCCCAGCATCTCGGGGTTGATATCGGAGATAGTCATGCGGCTCTCGTAGTCGCCGTGGTTGCGGGCCGCGTGGTCCAGGATCCCTAGGGCGATGTCGCCGGTTCCACCCGCAATGTCAAGGAAGCTGAGGGGCTCGCCGCCAGGGCGCCGCCCGGGGTCTAGGCGTTTGATGAAATGGTCCTTCCAGAGGCGGTGCACGCCGGCACTCATGGCGTCGTTCATGTAGTCGTAGTTGGCGGCCACGGAGCTGAACACTCCTTTAACCAGTTTCTCCTTGTCCTCGAGAGCGACGGTTTTATGGCCGAAATGGGTGGTGCCGTGGGTGACAGGGGATTCCGAGGAGTTGCGGGAGGCGGGCGAGGAGCTGGGTCCGGCAAGGGGGTCAGAAGGTGCTAGTTGGCGGGAAGCAGCAGAAAAAAAACGGCATGCGAGTGCCTTTTGCGCACTTTTTACCGACATCAGCCTGGACGCTGGTGCTCGGGTCATGTCAGCAGGGCTCGAGGGTGTGGGAGACGAGTTGGCGTGGGAAGAGAGAGTTTGGGGGAGGTTGGCGGAGAAGTGGGAGGTTTTGGAGGGTTTGGAGGGGGGGGCCTGGGGGAAGTGGCTGGACAGACTTTGGAGCCGGGGCGTGGGCTTGTTGAGGCCAAGAAGCGTGGTGTGGCTTGCATGGGGATGCATGGAGGTGCGTGTGCATGCGTATGCAGGAGGTTGCGGAAAGCTGGAGGGAGGGTGAAGCCCCGGGACGGTGGTATCGGTGTTCAGGTAGAGCTGTGGTGCGGCGTGCAACCCTGCAGTGTGCAGTGTGCCCAAGGGGCGCTAGGGGCACGGTTTGTGGAATTGGTAGTGTCACCATAACGCTGCCAGACACCCGTTATCAGCGGAACTTAAGCAACAATTTATGGTGTATGGTGTCTCAGCACTTCTGAAGGGGCCCTGAGGGAAGATCAGGCACCTTTCTCGTCCCTACACCATCAACGTTACAAGCACGGTGACTGGCGTAGGATGGTACTGTTGGGAATATCGCAGAAGTGCTCGCCATTAGAAGGCTTGGTTGCATATCTACAGGCAGCATTATGGCACCAAGTCGCGCCGGATGCTCTCAGGGAACTAGCCTTCTCCACCCTCATAGAAAACCTACTGGTGCACCAGCTGTGTTCCTAGTTCTAGTATTGGTTGTTGTTCATAAGAGTGATTAATTGGCTAATTGAAGTTCAGAACCTGGTGAGATCCGCTGGATACTGGTTTTCTCACATCAAGTCTCTGAGGTTCAGGGAATTTACTCTCATGGTACGCTGATGACCGTCACCTGTGTGCGCAATGGGATGCCGACTAGGTGGCGGCGGGAGTATATCTCAGAGTTTATGCGGTACATTGCGGATGTGCGGCTGAATGCTAGTCGCCTGCCGCTCACTGCTAAACTACTTACCACGCCGTCACTCACGCGCTCACACACTCGCTAGGCTCGTGTGTTCGCACTTGTTCGCTTAAATTTACTAAATAATTACATTAGTGGTGGTAGCCCACCTTCCGTTTATAAGGTATGTCGGTACACTGCACGGGGTACACCTCATCGGACACACACACAGTGCACTGCATACCACGCACCACACTGTATAACGATGTGTATCCATAACGTATACCCGGCGCATACCCATACCGCAGTCCCACTTGACTAAGTTGAGTCGCGCGCGCAAATGTGCGCAAATGTCCTAATTGACTAATTTGGCTGACCGGCGCATGGCTCTGCTGCTCCCTGCATCATTGATTACGGCGCGCTCGTAACTCACCGTGTCTCCGCTCGTCTCGTGCGGTCGCGCTCAGGCGTTCGCCCTGCTCTGCTTGGTCGCCTCGACCTTCAGCAGGCGGCTCTTTGTAACCTGGGGAATAACACCACCGTGTGCGATGGTAGCGCGAATCAAATTGTCCAGCTCCTCGTCGCCGCGGATCGCGAGCTGCAAGTGACGGGGAGTGATACGACGCACGCTCAAGTCCTTGGCGGCGTTACCTGCCAGTTCGAGAACTTCCGCAGTCAAATACTCGAGCACCGCCGCAAGGTAAATGGCCGCTTTCGCGCCTACACGCGCCTTGTTTTGAACACTCTTCTTGAGGAAACGACGAATACGGCCTACGGGGAAGTGCAAACCAGCCTTAGCACTGTGCGAAAGCTGCTTGCGGACTCCGCCGGATTTACCTTTGCCTCCGCCTTTACCTTTTCCGCCAGACATTGAATTAAGTTGGAGAAGGTACTAGGAATAGTTCGCGATCGTTAGGTAATGGGTCCCAACCCTAACCTGGGGGTTGGTCAGTAGGGATCTGGGGACCGGCAGGCAGAGACTGAGGGGAGAAATTTGCATGGTGAGGTTGAGATGGTGGGGTAAAGGAGATGGTCAGGGGTTCTCAGAGCTTGAGCGCACTGGTTTCCGCTGAGTTGGGCCCTGCGCACCCCCCTTAACCGTCATTTCATCCACTCATTTCGGTGCTCTTTTCACTCCATTCCAATGCTATGTCAGCCAAAGTGTGGTGTGTTGCTATGAATATGCTGACTCAGGGTCACGTGGACCCAAGAGCGCCAGAACAGCATTCCACTGTGCATAGGACTGCGTATATAAGGTGCAGGGTGCGCAGTGCCTGCAGAATGCGCGGACTGCGTGGAATCGGGGATTAGCGGGTGCAGTGGGTATCGGGGGAGGCTTGTGTGAGCCACGCCTCTGCCTTGCGAGGTTGCGCCTGGTCCTGCGCCCGACAGTTACGTTCTATACATATCTATAGAGTTGGCGGCTAGTAGTAGTTTTACAAAGAATCAATTAATCGTCTTATTCTATCTTGTTGCTTATGGGCCTAAGAGTCGCACGTCGCATCTACGTTTGGTCACTGGGGTCAAACTTATGATGCAGCACCGACCAAACGTACAAGCCATGTACGATAGGGTCTACTAAGATGTGGTCCGTTAAGAGTTGTATATAAAACATCGGTGATTATCTACCTAGAGACGGTATCTCCCAGTATAGCTCTGAGTATCCTTTCATTCTACCACCATGGGTAACGGAGACCTTTTGAAGCTTTACGACCAAGAAATAGAGAAAGCTGTGGATTGTATCCACGAAAACATCGAGGCCAACGAGGGCATGGCTGATATGTTCCCGCCACTACAATGAGCTCACTATCGCAACTGCTATTTAGCTTGTTGTCGTCCAAGGAGAGTCGCCAATACCGGCGATTTCCTAAGGAGGAATTAGAGCACTTATACTGTTGCTTCCACCCTTTTGAAAACGATGTATGTTCTTTGGCCTCGGTCGGCCAGCCCAATTCGCATGTTCAACGCTGCAACGGAAGCCTGCCCGCGGGTGTACGGTACCTCAGAGGGAAGACAGCGCTCAGGTGAGCTTGGCCTAGCCTTTTAAGACATGGAGAGCTCCATAAGTAGTTGTGTTACATCTACGTTAAGCGCTACTCCGTTTTCTGTTGCTCCTGTACGCCCCACTTCTACCGCTATCTTGCTCCTTCCAATTCTACGAACTCGCTCCTCGTTCCCCTCTAGTCACCAGGGCGCTCGTAGCCAGGGACGTTCAATCCTCAGCATAGGCAGTGACCAAAGGGGTTAACTCATTAGTATGCACAAATAAATATGCGGATGAGCCAGGGAAGTGCGCGTTATGCATGCAACCATACGGAGGTGATATCACGAAGAGTCATTAGAACAAGATACTATGAGATAAAGATGAAAAACAACCGCTATTTCTACAAAATTATGAGTAATTAACGGAGGCAGTAGCGGGCTCAGGGGAAGGGTTCAAACGTCTCGACAGTGATGAGAAAATCATTGATTCAAGAGGAAACGTGATTTACGCCCGCGAAGTTCAGCATGGTTGCACCTATTTCTGCAGGTGGTGCGAGGTGAACTGGAACAAGGAGACAGTTGGACACTTCGAGTACTGGGAGCCAATCGAAGGGATTGGAGACGCATCTTGTGTTGCATTTGAGGGCGTGTACGATAATTTAATGAGGGAGAAGAAGAGAGGGTTGTTTTGCTTTGCGTCCAGCGTTGTGACTTGGTTGATTCAGACTGCGGAGCATTTTAGGTTCACTCCGCTCCCAGAAGAGAGTGTGGTTCTGAGCGGAAAGCAATATCTTTCGCCAACGACTGCCAAGTTCGACCAGGGGAGAGTGGTGTTCGTCGACGCTCCTATGGGATACGGTAAAACGACTGCATTGAGAGAACACGTAGCAACGACAGAACCGGCCAGAGTGCTCATTATTACATTCAGGAAGGCTCTTTGCATGTTCCTGCAGGCCGACATGAACGAGAATCTGTCGCCTAGAAAGCAACCCCTCGATAGGCTCCCAATATCCGAAATGTCCAACACGCTCCTTATTCCATTTTAATTTGCACCACTTGCAGAAATAGATGCAACCATGCTCGACTTCCCGGGCGTAAATCACGCTGCCTCTGAAATCAATGATTTCCTTATCGCCGTCGAGACGTTTGAAGCCCTTGGAGTACCCTGTGGCCATCCTACTCTCTGCAACCTGTACAGGGTCACACACAGGAATTACACTCTTTCTAGTATGAGTGTGGAACAAAGCCGACTCATGATATTTCTTGCCGAGTCTATTACACTCCGCCTCAAACGCACTCTCCATCCCTCAATTTGAGTCTCATCGCAGAAATGGTTTCTGGAGGTCTTCTGAGCAAGAATCGTAATTGCGTGCGTACGATCGCCGGTTTGTGTGCTGTGTGGAGTCACTGCGGCGTATCCCCGAAATCGAAGTGGAGATGGGGTTCGACATTGTGGCCATCGACGAGTGCTTGTTCACGATGATGCAATTCACAAGCACTGACACTTCGAGCGCGAGCGAGCATTTGCAGAACTTGATCGTTCTCTCGATACTACTTCGGAATAGCAGGAGCTGTATATTTCTGCAGCATCGCATCACAGACGAGTGCATTGGGTTCTACCAGTCATTGGCACGGGCTAAATCGATCACGCGAGTCAAAGTAGAGGCGCAAACGCGGTTAATACCGGTAAAATACGCTAATACGCGGGCAGACCTTGTCCGCGCAAAGCTGTTTGTGGCAAAGTTCCTCATTGACAACACGACGCGCGACGGGCTCTCGAAGCCGTTTATCCTGTTTACGAATTCCAAGGAGTTTGCTGTTATGATGTATTTCTTTTTGTGTTCGTTGCATCGCTACACGGGTAGGCATGCCAGGATACTGCTTCTGACTGGGGACACGTCTGGGATGGCGGACCAAAAGCGGTTTGTAGCGTCTCCAGGAACCGAATATGATGTGGTGATTACAACGCCTACTATTCAGGTCGGTGTGTCTCGTCTGAGATGGCGTGAAGACATGATGCCACACAAATACGCGTGGTGGCAGCCAGGCGCAACTGCAACGATGGGATGTGAGTACGCAGCGCTTAAAGAGGTCGAGATCGGGAAAGTCGCGCTCGAGCAGGCAGAGGACCAGCTGACAGGCAGTGCTGGACTTCGCTATACCACTGCCAAGATAGCAGCGATTCGAGATAGCGAGCGCAACGACACGTTCAACCGTCACGACTACTTGCATGTACGAGAATATCGGATGTCCAATGTCGAGCATGTAAAGTGGGAGCTGCCAGATGCGGTTGAATATGGCGACGGCTGCCCAACCGCCAAGGATTTATCGGCGTTGGCGAAGGAGTTAGACACTACTGTCCTTGAGAACATACTTGCAGACAAACGCCACCCACGTCATCCCATGTCTATTCCAAGGGACAGTATCAACGGGCTCATCAAATCTAGAGGTGACTTCCCACTCATTGCCGGCCTGTACCCCGTCGGCCCCGTGGACGTACGCAGCAGCCAATACCTACTAAACAGCTGCGCTTTTATACCTGCGGATTCCAGGTGAAACATGGATTAGGTCAGTATGTTTGCTCGCATATGCGTGCTGCACCTGCTCATTTTGCGATAAACTACTCGCGGCTATTCAGGCATACTTTCACATATACATTCAGGCAGCAAATCGCCAACGTTAATAGTCACATTTTTTTTAAACTATCAAGCCTCCCTAACAGTAAGAAGTGTTAAATAATTGTTAACTTTTGCACTAAATGCGAGAGGGCCATGGACCTATGTTCACATTGACCCCAGAGGAATAGAAGAATTCAAAAACCGGGGTGTTGACATTTCCAACTGCATCAAGCTATTCGTTGCTGGTCGTACAAAATCTTCCACGTAATCATTTACCGCTCCATGAAATCGTTTGAGGAATGGGACGACCCCTACCGACGGCATCCCATGTCTATGACATGGGGAAGACACCACCCACGTCGTCCCATTCCTCAAAGAATGGGAGGGCCACTACCGACGGCATCCCACGTCTATGACATGGGGAGAACCCTACCCACGTCCTCCCATTCTTTGAGTCCCATGGTGTGGTGTCGATTTCATGACCACCCCCCGCACTTTGGTCAGTGTGGTCTATTAGAACACATAAGCTTCGTAACATTTAGGGCCATTGAGAGTTAAAAGTTACTTTTATTGAAATTCTACTATAAAACAAATCAAATTGCCCCCTCAATGCTTCTATGATCCATTGGAAGAATTACGTGAAGTGATGAACATATGACCAATTTCAATGGCAGTGACCTGTTCACAAAGAGTAATATCGTCGGCCAGTGTATTAATAGTTACTTCAACTAATACAGGGACATCTATGGAAACAGAAGTGAGTCTTGGTTCATGTATTTAGCGCGAGGTTATGGAAGGGCACAGAAGTGGCGGTGGAATCAATAGAATGCGTTCCTGGCGATGTTAATTAACATTATTGGAGGTGGTTTCATCAATAATTTGAACAATCAC
The DNA here is from genome assembly GCA_022577715.1 of Wickerhamiella alocasiicola. Classification (NCBI taxonomy): domain Eukaryota; kingdom Fungi; phylum Ascomycota; class Dipodascomycetes; order Dipodascales; family Trichomonascaceae; genus Wickerhamiella; species Wickerhamiella alocasiicola. The sequence continues at coordinate 108,179 of JAKIRU010000030.1, forward strand.
TGAAGTCGATATGGAAACATTGATGAAGAGGCACCCGAGGCACCCGAGGCACCCGCCGCCTCTGCGCTCGCCCGTGAGCCAGAGCGATATTGTTTACTGAGCCCCACTGATTGTCTGAGTCCACATATGCATGCACGTGCTCATACAAATTGGGGTTCGCATCGATAACGTGGACACGATCGTTGGCTCACAATTCGATGCCTGATTACCCGACTTCCGTGCTTGATTTTCTGAGATCTTGGATTTCAAGCACTGCGACGCCCTCACGGAGTAAATAATAAAAAGCAGCGAACGCTATCAGCGCCACATTATGCATACACTGCGTCAATTTCCCTTGGGATCGTCGCTTCGCACGAGTTCTTGTGAAGGCAAGGCGGCAGGCTGCGGAGTTGCTAGGGTTCGATTGCTAAGTATAAATCTGATCTGTATCTAATTGGGTGTGAGACAAAGTTGTACACCTCCATTTTTTTAGTCGCCGGTATGTACCGCATATATGCACCAATATGCACGTCGACTGTTTGAGGCGAGAGACCCTATCACCACACGCATGCACGAGCTTTTATCGGTAATTGTAGGAGATAGAGCTCTGAGAAGTAGCTATAGGTAATTTTAAACGACGGAGTACCATCAATTCTATCTGTAAACTGAACTTGGTCCGCGCTTCTTTAAGGCGGTCGATGATCCACAGAAATAAGTTATATATCGCTAAATTTAGGTAGATCCATTATGCACTAGCTATGTAGGCATTAGTCAAGGTAACGGTATAAGTAAGGACCTAAACTCCCTCATGAACACAGATGCTGCACTCGATCGATACAATTGAGGAATTCAACGAGATTATTGGCTCTAGCGGCAAAATCGTTGTTGACTTTTGGGCTGATTGGTGTCCTCCTTGCAAAGCTATTGGCCCATTCTACGAGAAAGAAAGCGAGAAGTTTCCCGGCACTAAGTTCTGCAAGTTCGACGTTGGCCGTGAAGAGGGTAAGATTGTTTCCAAGCGCTATAACTTTAATAGCATCCCAAGATTTATCTTATTCCAAAACGGTAAAGATGTAAGCCAGTACAAGGAGGGCGAGCCTAAAGGGCTTCACGACTGGCTTGAAGAGCACGCATAAAGCGCGGTGTATGTTGATAGCAACATGTGGTTCATCTGGAGTATCGAGCGCTCTCATTTATAAACATTTATAGTTCTAAATTTGTGTTAGCTTTTGAATCTATTCAGCTGAATGAGCTGATTATCTACAGTCATGCCATCATGTCAAGTAGGCATACTGGCGTACTGGTTTTACAAGCGAGATCGTGCAAGAGTAGCGAGCGTCTTACGCACGTCTAGCGCAAGTTTGGTTCATGAAGGAACGGTAGAAAGAGCGGCACACGAGAGCAAGCCGCGTGTACATGGCGGGATTGGGGTCTACATAGTGGGAAACTACCTCAGAACAGCATTACACTGTGCATAGGACTACGTATAAGGTGCAGAGTGCGTGGTGCAGGGTGCGTAGTGCCTGCAGACGGGTAGGAGGGACGGGGTGCAGTGGGCGGGTGTGCGGGATCGGGTGCAGCTTCATATCGGTGCCTTGTGAGAGCCGCGGCTTGTCTTTCTTGCGGGGATGCGCTTGGAAGTCATCCCTGGCCTGGCAGTTAGATTCTATAGTGAAGTAAACGAGTAAAAAAGTAGACAAAGCGATTAGCATATGAAAGGTGAACTATTAAAGCATATATGGAATGTGTTTTGAGCTGGTGTGGTTATCGCCTCTCTTGGCTCATCGCGTAGAGTCAAGCCATTTACCGAGCTCGCCATCTACTAAACTCGCCAATTACTGAACTCACCTCCCTGATGGCGAAACCGCCTAGACTCAATCTCCGTAATTGAGCAAGATTAGGCTCAAGAGTGCGATGTCTGAGAACAGGGCTGATCAGGCCAAAGTGGTCTTCAAGCTCAGGGCTTTTTGAAGTACAACTCGCATAGCGTTTAGCTTTCTGAAACAGATCAAGACTGTTTACCATATTGATGTGAATCCCCCGGAGGTCGAAGCCTTGGAGGGGTCGGGCCGCTTCACTTTGGAATTCCTGCGGAAGAACATGGATAGGATTGATTTTATGGCGACCAGCTGGGAATATGCGTTGAAAGATACGTACTTTGTTCCTCTCTATGGCCTTAAACTCAAGTTCGAGGAAAAGGTCGCTCAACCTCGCGGGCGGGATCGTGGCATGGCTACGGTCGCAAGGGTTGATCTTAATGCCGACTTTATTGATCAATTCAAAAGCGCAGAAGAAACCCGGACCGGTGCGAAGATAGGGAAGTTACTGGTCGGACGTATAGCCAGGAGATACGCAGAAGCCGACGGCTTCTGCGTCCATTCTTTCAATGCGAAAGATGGTTCGATCTCGTTCAATTTAAAGCTACAAGCTCAGCATTGTGGGTTTCTCATGATCTGGATGTGTGGTTTTGACTTGACCGAGATGAAATGGCCGGCGAGTTTGGAGTGGTATATGTGGGAGAATAGTGCCACTACGTCGTTCGTTCTGGCTTGTATCAACAAGCTGTTTGGTCTTCCTATCGTTGAGCACATGCGCCCGATTCTGGATCGGTGGAAAACACGGCCATCGCAAGATTTCGCCTCGTACGTTGGTGCCCGAGGTGTCCCGGCCCATGTCCTGAGCATGTTAATTCAAGTTTTAGACATGGTGATGGCTAATTGTGTCCATCATACCTTTTACTTGGAATTGGCGTTTGAAGTACTTCATTACCGGCCGCGGGAGGGCAGTGATGATTCCTCGGACCCGATGCAGCTGTTCAAAGAGAGGTTAGAAGAGATTAGCTTTGAGGTGCCAATGCTCACGGATAAGAAAGTCTACTCTACGACTCTCAACAAGATACTTTTCGGCAAGGATTTGCCAGAACCCTCGGCAGGTTCTGTGAATTCACATGAGCCCGATGTATCTGAGCATTCACCTGAGGCTGAGAGCTCTTCACAAGCTGGCGACAACGGTAATGGCACCGAGCAGCAAGAGGCGCGGCCCGTCGCGCCCGCTGAAAAGGTAATTCGCGTCGTTACGCCTGGTTGGGATTTGGGGTCTTCGTCCGAGTAGTTTTTGGTGAACTTGTAAAAGTATTGTCGTATTAAACCTGACCACGCTCTGGACGAACGTCGTAAAGAGGGACCAACCGGAGCTATATAAGGTGCGCAACAAGCAAGTATGTGAAATGTATGCCTCGCTGAATGTGTACAACACAGCTAATAATTACTTGCATTTGCACTTTCATACACCTGCCCTTGCTCCCGCTACCCTGTCTCCCGTTAGCCTTTCTCCCGTTGCCCCTGCTCTCGCTGCCCTTGCTCCCGCTGCTACAAATAAGCGTGCCGCTCCCGCCGCTGATGCCGCTGTGGCCGCCCTCAGCCCGCTTGCACTGAAACGGCCGCTCATCGAGAACACCACTGACTAAACTAGAGAAGTGGGTTATCATCTTGCATCCACCGACGACTAACCGGGAACTACCGCGCTCGACCCCTCGTCACGTCTCGCGGGCATATACCCCAGCTTTTGGCGGCCGGCAGATGCACCGTACCCGTAGAAGATGGCTGCGCTTTTATACCTGCGGTTTCCAGGTGACACAGGGATTAGGTTAGCGGGATTGCTTGCATATGCGTGCGTTTAATTGCCCATGTCGTGATAAGCCACTAGCAGCTAGTTAGACATATTTTCATCTATACACTCTAGCGCCGAGTCGCCAGCGTTAATAGTCACATTTTTCCAAACTCTCTAGCCTCCTTGTTAGTGCTGAGTTGGCTAGGTTTCGTACAAAGTCCACAGTCTCCTCGAATACCCGTCTATAATGACTAGAAGAATATAGCATTGTTAGCGTTGAGCATTACTTTTTCATCGGCGTTAGACTATTTCGTGTCTCATTCGTTGTACCAGAATATTCTCCTAAGCTGATGCGCTGACATCCAAAACGAGTATTTTGACTCACTTTGGATGTTAGCGTCGAAGTGGTCGCGGTCGTACAAAACGAGTATAAATTCATAATTGGTGGCATAGTAGCACAAGTTTTATGACAATTTAAACAAGTGGAAGCCAGAAGTTATTTTAATGAAAATATTTTGTCGTTTTTCGTATCATATATACCTCTGGAGCGAGCGTCTTGGGTGAGCAGGTGGAGCGGCGTTCGGGGAGTGAGCACACAGGGCGTGTACTGCGTAAAGCCAATTAGTGTTAGTTTTATCAAGTTTTGGTGGATGTGCTGCGGTCGCCACGCGGTAGCCTTGAAGGGAGCGGTCGTGAAAGTCGGTCATTAGCCCTAGCGGCCCTGGTATCTTCGTACTACATAGCAGAGTGAAGTAAGAGGCCTAATTAAACAACTATTAAAGGTAAAATAGACGAGCAAAGCCTACGGAAAGAATTTGTTAAAGCTTTTGTGTGGCCTGATCTAAATTCCACTGGACGTATTGAAGCCACTGAGGCCCCTGCTTAATGACCAGGACTTTACCTGGATGCGACTTGGATGCAATAATTAGATGTGATACGTGAGAGTGTGTTATCTCTGCTTTCAATGCGACCCTACGTGGACAGCTGTGACCGCGCTAAGTTATGTGCCACTATGCTGCTCTTTGGAGCCCTCTACTAACTAGTAGCTACAGGTCGTCAGGTACTTTGATGGACCTGTGGGGTGTAGTGAGCACTGCTTATTGGCATTATTTTGACGCTTTTTATTATATACATATGTCAAGGACGGGGCATCGCGCTGGAGTTGGCTGCAGTGCTGCCTGAGCGCTACCTGGGCTGTAGTCCTGCCCGAGCTAGAGCGCTGCGCTCGCTTAAAGCCATTTCACTTGCGCCCTCGCACTCATTTACTGCGTTCATTTGTGCTCGGCGCATTTGTGCTCGGCGCGACTCGCTACGCCACCCTAACAGCAGTACAAAAGCAGACCATCAACACGACTCCATAAACAAAACCTCTAAGAAGGTTCCGCGAGGCTTCTATTAAACACAAGACTCCGCCCAGCAAGCCCAACACATTGAGAAGAACAATTGATCCGTTGAACCCGCTGTAGGTTACAGTTGCCCAGCTCACTGCCACACTCAAGGCCACCATGACAGCAGTCAATAGACCATACATGCGGGATTTAGTAGCGATTAAAACAAGATTCGCCGCGTTGCAAACAAAACAAAGGCCCTGGATCGCAATGATATAGGCGTCATAAGGCGCCGAGTGCTCGAGCGGGTTGCTCTGCAGGCCGATAAGACTCACTAAACCGGTGTAGACGGTAGCAATTGCAATATTTCTCAAAATTAGTTCCCTTTCAGTAGGGACATATTGTACTAGACTCTCTTGATCGTGGCTAGACATTTGTAGTGGGGATACTAGTGCATTTAAGGGCAGATATGCTTAGGAACAACGAAGTCTAGGACAGCCAGTTACCACCGATCAAGTCCCTTGGGCTCAATATATCATTGTTAAAAACGGTTATGCGGCCACCTGCACATGGCGCATTAGCAGCGGCGACGATGCAGATCGCTGCGGCGATGATACGGCACCGATTGGAGTCGGATATAATTTTGTTAGCGCTAGAGACGGGCTACAGACCTGAACTATATAACGACTAGTGGGCAGCCACCGATAACAGGGCCGATGGGAGCTTTTGCAGCCTCGTATTAGCCTATTAAGCTTTAACTGTCCTCTGCTTATGGAAAGTTTCAATTAAATTTAGCACGCGTGCCTAAGAATTACATAACTCGATCAGTGCCAAGAGCCTTGGCTGCTAAGTGCTTGGCTCATCAGCGGGGTTTTTCAGAAGTTTGGCCTCCGAAGAGAACCTTAATGGCCGGATATCATCTAGCATTTATAGGAGAAATAAGAAAGTTAGTAGCGAGTGGTTAGACCGGGCGATTACCCGCTGGGTCTATCTAAATACCGCAGCTCCGCCACTTGCCGTTGTTTCAATTGGTGGACTGCTTGTTAATTGTTGGGGGATCGACTGGATGCTCTAGGCCATTGGAGACCTTCCGTGTGGCGAAGGAGTCGGCCAGTTAGTGCGGCCAGTAAGTGCGGCTTGATAGTGCGGCTAGATAGTAGCATAGTATTGACGTAGTTTGTATTACAGTTGGAGGAAATCAAGTATGTATTGTTGTGCGTTTCTAGTGCGTCTCAAGTGCGTTTCAAGTGCGTCGCTCTGCATCGCTCTATGTTGTGAATGCGTCCTTGATCAATTCGCCACTCGGGGCAGGTGCTGGTACATAACGAGCTCCTTAACACAAGCGCCCTTTATGCGGATATAGAGACTCAAGGCTATGTACGAATGTGCTGTCTGTCTGACAAGATCGCTGGTGTGATAGAGGACGGGTGTGAAGCTGGGAACTAAGCCGAAAGCTTCTCTCCCAGTTCGTACGCGCGTTGCGTGACGGACCCTAATGGCTTGCCTGCCAAGTTCAGATCAGAGCAGGTTCAGGTCAGGTACATGTTCGGGTTGGTAGCTTATACGCCCTGGGCATGCATCAGCGTGGTGTTGTTTGTTGGTATTGGTGCTTCAACAAAGAGCGATCCGTTCGTGGGGTGTATACCACGAGTCCGGAGTCGTTGATACCTGCACCACTTTCATCCGCAAACCCTCGTCTTATTTGGGAAACGGGGTCAAGGGAGGGCATCACAGTCTCCTAGTGCTCGTCGCAGAGCTCGCGCTGTTGAAGCTTGGTACCGGCTGTAGCTGGCACAGACTACTAGGGATCGTCACTGTTGCAATGCCGTGAGCTAATCGACTGAAGATCGGCAATTCGCCCAACTTACGAATTGGAGTATGTTGGGTGAGTTCAAGTTCTCCAACTCGCGCAACCTGTATCTAGCGTCTACCAATTCTGCGTGCATCTACGTGCATCTACGTGCATCCAATACGTTCACGAGTATTCGCTAAGCTGAACACTCCATATAATGATTGACACTCTATGCACCTGTTAAAATCAATATTATAGCATCCTGCCAGCTATACTATACACAAATATCAGATAGTATTTTCGGCACGTGACTTAACCTCGGTAGATATTTGCATCTGCATCGTGATAAGGTCAATTTTTGGCAATCTATTGACAAAAGGCACCTGTTGGCTAGTAAGGCCCAAATTTAGACTGAACAGAGGTAGAAATTATTTCCAATAGTATTTAGAGAGAATTTATGTCAAAAAAATAAACTTAACAAGCATTGAGTGACTCAAATTGACGGTGTGAGTGCGCACGAGCCGTTGCAGGGCATACACGGCACAGGGAACAGTACGGGCATTGCACGTCTCAGCTCGTTTGTTACACTCGCTCGCTCCTTCGCTCGCGCCCTCTAGAAGTCATCAATATTTTACTAGTATCTACGAATATTATGCGACAGGCGCGGGAAATGTGGACACGCACGCACTTGTATTTAGGCGCACGCTTGTACAGGGCTCGGCGCGGGGCTCGTACGGGGATCGTAGGGCTCGCCTCGCTTCGCTCGGAACATGAACCCGCCGCTCGCCCTCGCCCCTCGCTGGCGCTCGGTGCTCGGGCTCGTCTAGAGCTTCGCGCCAAGCATCTGGTGAACCTTCAAGTTTTGTCTGATACTCAAGTCCAACATAATCTCCTCGGATCCACCAGGGATAGCCAACGAACGCACGTCTCTGTACAGGCGCTCGACACGGCCACCCTTACCGCCCTGAGTGTAGGCCAAACCACCAAAGATCTGGGACGCCTCGCGGGCGCAGTACTCAAACACCTGGGTGCAGTGAGCCTTGAGGCCGGCGATGTTACCGCCGAGACGCAGCATCGCCTCATCGGCGTCCATCTGCGAGTACTGGAACAGCAACGAGTCGTAAAGTGCCTGGACACTCTCGATGCGGCACGCCATCTGGGCAAGCTTGTTACGGATGACATCGTGCTTGATGAGCTTGACACCAAAGGTCTCGCGCTCGTGGGCCCACTTCATAGCGTCCTCGTAACAGACACGAGAGAAGCGCACACCCTGGGACACAACGCCCATACGCTCCTGGTTGAAGTTGGACATGATGACCTTGAAGCCCTGGTTCTCCTTGCCAATGAGGTTCTCGACGGGGACCTTGACGTCCTCAAACTCAATGTATGTGGAACCGGAGGTGCGGACACCCTGGGTCTGGATCTTGCGGGTGTGAACACCGGGCATTGTGCGCTCGATCAGCAGCATGGAGATACCGCCCATGCCAGGCTTACCGGTACGCACGGCAACCGAGAAGTAGTCGGCCCAGATACCGTTGGTGATCCACTTCTTGACACCGTTGACAATGTAATGCTTGCCGTCCTCGGTCTTAACCGCCTCGGTGTCGAGGTTGGCGACGTCGGAACCACCGCGGGGCTCGGTGATACAGAGACAGATACGCTTGTCGCCGGCGAGGATGCCGGGCACAACGCGCTTCTTGACGGCATCAGCGGCGTAGTTGAGGACGGGAGGAAGACCAATACCGAATCCACCTACCAAGTGCCAGATAAGACCACCGGAACCAACACGGCTCAGCTCGTCGCCGAGAATTGCGGCGTGGAAAACATCAACCTTCTCGTGGGGCATAATGTGAGCAAACTTGTAGTCACAGTACTCAATAGGGTAGTGACCGTGGCCACCGGCGGCCAACTGGAGGAAGCCGGCCTCACCCCACTCCTTGTAGACGTGTTTGGGGATCTCCTGGGCCGCCTCCCACTCGTCAATGTAGGGAGCGAGCTTCTCGTCGCAATAAGTGCGGATAATGTCGCGCAGCTGCACATGAGTATCGTCATGGTAAGGAGAGAAGAAGCCCTGGTACCACAGGGGGTCGGCGTAAGGGATCATATCACCGTACTCGTCAAGACGCTCAAACTCGGCAACAACGTTGTTAGGGGTCAATGCGCCGGGCTGCTGGCGACGAAGAGCGCCGGAGCGGGGAACCTCCGCGCTGGTGGAGGAGGCGCTGACGCCGGCGCCGTTGAGCTTGCCAATCTTGAACTTTTGGCCGTGCTTGCGCATCACGTTCTGCACGTCGTGGTATTTGTGGAAGAACTTTGTTGCGTCCTTGCCGCCAACCTTTTGCAGCATCTTCTTTCCGCCGGGGTGGTCCTTCTGCCACTCGGTCACGTCGAACACGTCGCCGTCGATCACGATCCACAAGTCCTTGGCGGTGTTGTGTTTCGCAACTTCTTCCATGCTGAACTCTTTAGACATGTTTTAGGTGTGGGGGGTGACGGGCCATGGGCTTTATATGGGGGTGCATCTGGCGGTTCACGTGATTGTGGGGTAAGCCGAGCAGGCGAGCACTCGCCAGCGAATGAGAGTGGGTGCGAGCCCGCGAAACGGAGTCTTTAGATGCTACTAGTGTTTGTGGCTATCCACGGTCTACATCTCCTCGCCTATGGCTCGCCCTCGGCTCACCCCTCGCTCCCACCATCACATCGCCCTCCATTGGTCAGTCTCTGCATGTGATCGCACCTCCCGAGCATCACCAATTGTACCGCATCACAGCGCCGTCAACCAGCCATAAAATTCTCGTTTAATCCCCTACTCCTCCGCGCCCCCGCGATGCACTCCTCCCGCACCTTCGGAATAATCCGTCTCCACCTCCTCGGCTTCATGCACGCCATGACCGCAGGCTGCATATTCTGGGGTGACCGTTGGTGACTAAGAATCTGGGGATCGATAGTGGTGGTGGGAGTAATGCTTGTAGGGAGTGGTCGTGTGAGTGCCTGGAGTGGTACATGATGGAGCTTATAGGAATCAGTGCTTATTTTGGACTGTATGTAGTGTAAGTGCGCTTAGTCTAGGATCTAGTTGATCTGGTGAAATGCGCTGATCAACGATGGTGCGATTCGCCAGGACGGGCAGAGCCAGAACTGCAGAGCCTCGGAGCCCCGGCGCTGCTGAGTGGCAAGGTTGTAGCATCTAATCCGCGAGGGAATTGCTATAAAAGTAGATGAAAGATCCTGTCTAGCGCCATTGCCCTTGTGTTAATTGCCCCGATGTTGGAACCATAAGGTATTCTATGAGGTGAAGAGGTATTGACGGGGAAATTAGGGGCCCCAGGCGAGTCCAAAAGCTGAATGCTTCCGAGGTATAAATTTATGAACCGGAGGTAGTCGTAGTTTTCCTGTTGCGTGAACACAGATTGTGAGATTCATGTAGTGTCTGTATGCCTCGAAGTATGAATGGGTTTGGCTCACAGGTGCCCTATGGCCAGTGCCTGACTTGATGGCGTTGTACGTACCAAAGTAGCCGATATCGACACTCAGATTCGCTAGGGTGCCTAGTGCTGTTCTAGTGGACAAGATAGAACATACGGTCACATACCCCTCTGGTAGACCGTAACTGTGAAAGGTAGTCTAACTGATAGCCTTGCGTCGCCAACGGATCACCCGAGACCCAGCGATACCTAGAATAATATGAACTGAGAGTTAATCATACGCCAAATACGTTCGATCTGCTCAAGGTGGAGTTACAACCGCACCACCAGACGATCTGACCGTACGATCCCGAGACCATACGAAGACATGTAGGCTATACGATGATAATAAAATAACAATGCTAAAATAACAATGGACGCAACTGCACCCGACACTCGCCCGGTTAAGGCTACGTACGCGCTACGCAGTTACTGCCACCCGCTGCGCACTAACATGACACTCTGCCTTGGCCTTCTGGACCTCTTTCTTGGCCTCCTCGACTTTTGGCGCCCGTCCTCCAACGATCTCTTGACGACAGAAATCCTTGCAAGTGTTGAACACCGAGGCCTGTTGTGCCACGTCGTGCAAGCGGTCGATCACACACTGGTTACCGTGCACAAACCCATAAATAGTATAGTGGAGTCCCATTTTCTCACAGAACTCGATAACGCGCGGCTGCACTCCACGGAAATTATGACGGGGCATGCGAGGGAACAGGTGGTGGATGGTCTGGAACTGGAGACCGCCATGGACATAGTCAAACCACGAGGGGCATGCCACATCCATTGTTGTGCGGACCTGGCGCTGCGCAAAGGACTCGTCAACGCCTAAATCACTCGTGCTCTGTGCAAAATGGCTCAGAGTGATTTGGACGTGCACAGGCATTGTTACAATGTGCGAGATCATAATAAACGTCCACCGCTGCGATGATGTAGTGAGTGATTTGTAGCAAACAAGATAAAAATACCAATAAGTGAAGACGGTCATCCCTGCAAGCTCAAGCCACCGCAAAAACGCCGCTTTACCTTTGCGAGGCCCCTGACCCATGATCAAATACGTCCAGGACAACCGGTACAGATTGAAGCGTCCAAAGCACAAAATAGGATAATAGAGATAGTGCTGAGCCAAAAGTGTCGTCCTAGCAACAATATCGTACTCAAGTACTTTTTTGTAGAAAGTTGAGTACACAGAGCCCAGGAGGCGGGGGCTCACGGCGAAAAACGGCAAATGCTGGATATCAGGGTCGTGAATAGGATCGTTTGTGACGATGTGATGTACATTATGATTAGTTTTCCACCATCCAAGACTCAGGCCGCCCAAGAAATCGGCAATACCGACACCGACAATATTGTCGATATAGTAGTTGTGAGTGATACTAAGGTGGCCAGCATCATGAGCAACAAATGTGAGTTGATGCCACGCGAGCCCTAAGCACGTAGCGCTAAGGGCAAGCATAGGCAGAGACTGGGGTCGAAACAGCCAATAAGAAAGGGCGTATAATGAGGCGATTCGGCTAAACTCGCGTGTGTAACCCCAATAATTAGTGTCGAACCAGCCCGATTCCCATAATTCTTTGTACAAATTGCGAAACTCGCTCTGAATTTCGCTCTGTGTTTGCGGCGACACCTTAGGGTATTTCGCCAGGTCGAATTCCAGCTCTGATTGGACTGTGGAATCGATGAAGCCGGCTTCTTTAGCATTCAACCTACTATTCTCTTTGGCAGCAGAGTAAGCACCTTTCTCGTACACGGCTTTTTCGTGCTTTTCCTGCTCCTCCAGCGTTCGGTATACACCCCCCTGGATCGGGGGAACAAAGCCTTTCCAGGGCATATCAACAGTTCCAATGGAAAACACCTTGGCCATACGAAGAGCCTCGTCCGAGTGATACATATCCATCTCGTCGCTAGCGTCTCTTCCGACCATATGCAAAAGGGCGAGTCGTCCACCGGGGTGTCTGTCAGCCCAGGAGTTGAGTTTGAGGGCTTTTCCATGATAAATGACGATAAGATCGCCGTTCGCTATTTTGGCCTCGATATCGGCAGCGCTGAGCGATGCCGTGGCAGGTTTCATGGTGGTGTGATGGTGAGATCTGGACTTTGTAGGGAGGCCGGCGGCTGCTTTACTACGCGTCGTAGGGAGCCTAGGATCTGGGTTACTAGGGGAAGCCATTGCTTCGTAGGCTCGCGCCTAGGCTTTTGTAAGCGATCGCCTAGGGTGGAGCTAGACGGGCTAAAGAGGCTTAGACGGGCTCAGACGTCGGCTGGTCAAGAAACCGCGACAGTATATTCTATAAGATATCCCATAGCTACTTCATTACATGTTTGAACCACTAATGCATACTCATGTGCCCCGTCTGGGGCCGCCAGTGTCTTAGCCAATCAGACAAATAATAATAAAACACGTGTAGTGACGGAGTTGTCTCTAGTGAAGATTTGCCTGCTCAATGGCGTAGAAAGTAATCTGGAGCTGCTCGGAGCTGTTGAACGTTCTCCCGCAGGTGCTTCCGTCTTTCGTCGGTGCTTTCAATTATTCGATAGACAGCGCGGAGAGCTTGGACAACGCGTGATCACAGATACACTGCCTCTTGTAGTATCGCGTGCGTATGCGTAGCCATACACATAACGGCGATTGACAAGTGAGCATCCACAGCGACCTTGCACTCCTCTGCTATGGTCTCGGCAGTATCTGTTGATCTATGAACAAGTTTCCACAGCAAGGCCCTGTGATGTTTGATCTGTGCTAAGCTGAGGATCACGCTACCACTACCATAGGAGTAGGATTTAGGAGTACACACTCCAAGGCGAAACGAGGAAAGCAATACTATTAACTACCTAACCAATAACGCGCTTGTAAAATGGAGCAAGCTGAGAAACAGCCTCTGCGACATACTTCTCGCCATCGTACATATCAAAGTGGTTGGCGCCCTCCACGGTGTAGTGCTTCTTGTCCTTGCTGGCGGCACGCTTAACCAGCTCCTCACTGTACCAGGCGGTTCCAGCGTTTGAGCCGGCTACAGCCAGCAGCGGCTGGGCCAAGTAGTACTCAGCGAGATGGAAAGCGTCATAAGTGACAAGCAGGGTCAGGCTGCGCTCGGGGAAGGCGCAGTCGGTGGTCTTGGATTGAGCACGAGGGGTGCGGTAGTAGTCGTACGCCTGGGCAAACTCCTCATTAGGAGCGTCTTCTCTACGGAGAGGGGCCAAGGGGAACAGCTCAAATTTGCGGTCCCTGGCGTCGTTGGTACGGGCCTGGGATCCCTTCTCTTGAAGAGGCACTGCGTTCAAAGGCTTGGTCTCATCCTTGAGCCAACCACGGCGGTACATATCTCCAAGGTTGACAGCGCTAACAGTACCAAGAGCCTTGATGCGCTTGTCATTCATAGCAGCATTGGCGCCATATCCACCACCAGCACAGATACCAAGCACAGCGATTTTATCCGCATCGACAAAGTCCAAAGTGACGAGGTGATCAATTGCAGCACTAATATCCTCAGTACGATTGTAAGGGTTCTCAAGACCATGGGGTTTGCCAGTGCTTTGACCCTGGTAAGACGCATCATAAGTCAAAGTAACAAAGCCCTTAGCTGCGAGGTTTTTGGCGTAAAGCCCGGCCGTTTGTTCCTTAACACCTCCAGCAGGGTGAACTGCAACAATTGCGGGGTACTTCTTGCTCTTGTCGAAATCAGCGGGGAAACGCAGCTCTCCATCGAGAGTGATGCCTTCGATACTAAGATTGGGGAAAGTGACTTTTTGAGAGCTCATTGTGTTGTAGTGATTGACAGGTGATAGCTCCAGTTTAAATACTTGACATAACTAATAGACCCAAAACATGCAATGCACACGCATTGTCATGCTTTCAAATGCTGATAAATTCATCAGCAGTCCACGTGATGATCTCTGATTGTATGAAATGTACTTTCTAAACGGAACAAGATTCTCGAGGTTCGAGACGGTTTGCGATTAAAAACAAATCTGTTTCGCGGCCGTGGCGGATTTGACGTTATGATGGAAACTAATCTGGTAAGGTACCGTCCGCTCGCTGGTCCTGCATGCATCATGCAGAAACCCCCTTAGCGACAATAACGAAGAAGAGGAGGACACGGCCAATGAAGATGGAGCTTTGAATTATTTTCGTAAAATTACTAATTTGAAGGAGCTTCGTTTCAAATGAAAAAAATTTCAATTCGTTCACTCTTACGGTTCGGAACCTCAACATTGCCGTTGCTAGAGTATGGTTAAGCTGCATAATTTCAAAGCAGAAGATGAGGTGCAGAGAGTGAAGGGAATGGGTTGGCACAAATCTCCGTGTTATCAGGACTAGTTTGTTAAGGTGATTGCAACTCCTTCGCATTCAGCCACGCTCTGATCACCGCAGGCACTCTCTTGGACTGTTCATGCAGCTTCAGGTGCGCTCAACCTCACTTTTTTGGGCTAAAAATTATTTCCAAGGCGGACTGTGTTTTCGTTATAATGGCTAAAAGTAAACCTCTTCTCTGCTAGACTCCTGCTATGGCATGATCTACATTAGACGTGCATAGTGCCTAGTGGACGGAACTAGCTGTAATTCCATATGCTTGCATCGTCCGTAACGTAATACACATCCACTGCCGGAGACCTTTACACTGGCTCTGGGTCTAATCAGAGCAGTGACTATGATGAAGGTTCAGCATCAGGGGAATACACCTCTACTGAACAAGAGGGGTGATTACTATCTAAAATTGCAATTCGAATGCATTGGGATATAGTTTGTACAGAGTGCGAGCACAGCGAGCCCGACTCTAGTGCAGGCTTTGTTACTAGGCTCGCCGCCTGACACCCTAGCGGTAGGAAGCGACCCTTAGGGTCAACTTAGGGTCGGCTCTATAAGGAGCTACAAAGCGTTTCCCACGGCCGCATGGCCCATATAATGAGTAAAATCTCTAGAAAAAGACTTCAAGCACAAGTGAATAAAAACTGTAGCCATCATCGACCCTGACCACCCCCTAGAGCTCACCCTCCACTGCTTCCACTTTGGGCACCAGGGGGGTGGCCGCGAACTCAAAATTTCGTGGCAAAATGGCACCCAATATATATCCACTGCGTGTAGAACCCAAATCTGAACCCATTGAAGTTGAAACCGTAGAGAATGCGAGCACAGCAAGCCGCGTCCATCACTCGGGGTCGCCGTTACTAGGCCGCTATAGGCTCGTGCTTACTAGATAGCATATAGTCTCTAGGCTCCCTAGGCCCAGCACTCCAGAGAGTGGCTAATAGTCCATATTCCCGCGTCAGTACGGCCCAGGAATTACTTCAGTTAGTTCTAATATCAAATTCTGAACACATCTTTTTGAAAATCATAGCTCTTACGAACCCTGGTCGCCACCGCGTGGAGAGCCTGGCTGACTCCCAATCCTCCCAGCGGCTGGTCAGGGCTAGTCAGACGGGCGCTTCGCTTCGCTTACTCACACGTCACCTATCATGTCATTTTTCACTGGGGACGCCAAACCGGTGGTCTACGACTACGAATCGCGGGACGGAGCGTTCCTGGACGACGATAACGACGCTTTCAACGACGAAACGTTCGGCGGCGGCGCCGTCGGCAAGGATTTCGACTTTGCGGGCGCCACAGCCAAGGTGGCCGGCACCATCGACGAGGAACACGCCGTTGCGGAACGTTCTGAGCGCAACAAGTTGCAGCCCCTGGCCGAATTGTGGGCCCAGCCGCAGCAGCCACAGCAACAACCCCAACAGCTCACGCTCCAGCAGCTCGAGCAGCAGATGATCCAGGGCCTACAGATGGGCGGGTTCCAGGGCGGGTTCCCGCAGCAGCAGGGACAGTATCAGCAGTTTGGGTACCCCCAGGGGTTCCCTCAGCCTCAAGGGTTCCAGCAGCCACAAGGTCAGCCGGGTCAGCCCCCGTTTTATGGCTACCAGTATCCGATGTGGCAGGGACAGCCGCAAGCGCCGGGACAGCCCCAGGGACAGCCCCAGATGGATCCAAATTTGTTTTACCAGCAAATGTACCAGGGTCAGCAGCCTCAGGGTCAGCCTCAACAGCAGCAAGCGCCTGAGCAGCAGGTGCCTGAGCAGCCTCAACAGCCGCAACAAGTGCCTCAGCATCAGCCTCAGCAGCAGCCTAAACAGCAGCAGCAACCCGCTTCTGCACCCGCTGAGCCTGCTTCGGCTCCTGAACCGTCGGCTCCTGCCGCAGCTCCTGCCTCCGCCCCCACCGCCGCACCACAGTCCATCGCACAGACCATCGCGCAGCAGCAGAAAGGCAGGGCAGAGAGGGAACGTGGCGGCCGCACTCACGACCATTCTGACCGTGTCGCCTCCTCGGGCTCCGCGGGCGCCGGCGCAGACCGCCGCTTCAACGGACTCATGGGCCAATGGGACAAGAACTTTATCCTCAATATTCAGCTCCAGCAGCTCATCTCGCAGGACCCTTACAACGAGGACTTTTACTACCAGGTGCATACCGCCATCAAGGCTCGCGAGAACCCCAGCGAGCCCCTTAGCAACTTTGCCAAAACCTACTTGTTCCGCAGTGGTCAGCGCTACAGACGCCGGGGGCAAAGCAGCGACCCCTTGCAGCGGTTGCACGAGCAGCTCCAGGAGGCCGCGAAGCGCGTTGCCGAGAAGGCCAAGAACCGCGCCGAAAAAACCGCCGAAATCAACAAACGCACCGAGGGGTCGCTCGGCGGGCAGGCCAAGAGCTCCAATGCCGCGCACCCCCGGACGGCGCTGGTGCTTCCCGAGACGAACCTTGAGAAACGCAAGGATTCGAGCTCCTACGACAAGGAATACATTTTGCGTGCCCTCGAGGAGGCTTACGACGCTGTTCTGACGCTTGAAGCCCATGACCGCGCACGGCCCCCTCCTGACCACCCCGAGGCTGGCGAATGGGCGGCGCAAATCCCGGAAATGCAGGACCAGCTCTGGGAGATTTTGCAGGTCCCTAGCCCCCTTGATAGCCAAGCAAAACAGCCGTTTATTCTGATGCTGGCCCATGATAAGGGCAAGAAACTGATCCCGCGCGCGTGGCCTCACCTCGACCACACCCGCCGCCTCACGATTCTGACCCGTGTTTTCCACCAGTTCGACGAGCTCGATGTCATTAGGGACGGCGCTTACCCTGGCGACAACACCACCGATATCAGCGTTGCCGCCCGCAAAGCAGTGGACCTTTTCGGCAACACGGTGTTGCAACCGCTGCAGCATTTCATTGGCGAGCTCGACCTCGATGTTGTGATCAGCTTGTTTGACCTGTTGCTGGCGGCCCGCTGCGGAATCGCCCACATTTGCCAGACCCGTATCGGCCAGGCCATCATCACTATTATGATTTCGCGCGCCGAGACCATCACCCAGGAATCGACCGTTGATCCCACGACACTGCAGCAGTGGCGCGCCACGTTCGAGCGCTTGTTTGAGCAGATCCAGCCGCACGTCGCCAAGCTGTTCCCGCCGCGCCATGTCGAGAACTCGTACGTTTGGCACTTCCTGGCGTCGCTGGCCATCGCCGCAACCCTCGACCACCAGCGCCTTTTGGTTGACGGCGTGCGCGACCGCATTTTCAGCACTATGGCCGAGGCAAAGAGCCTGCCCCTGGACGTTGGCACCGCAAAGATCACGAACTTGAACCTGTTCTTGAACGTTATGGGATTAAATGCTACATTTGATGATATTTCGCAGTTGGAGTAAAGCGGCGCTGGCCGCGACCCGATTATTCCCGGCAAAAAGAACCCACCCGGGAACGTTGTAATTTAGTTTAATTTCTAACTGTAAACTGGCGCTCGGGGCGCTTGATCTGCGGCATGCAGATGCGATGGCGTGAGCCGCACAGGTACCCACACCGGCAGGTACCCACACCGCCAGACGACATGGCGAGCAAGTCGCGACAAAACTCCGAATTGAACTAAATTGTTATGTATAACGCTCTAATTACGCAACATATTTTGCTATCCCTGTACGGCCCCTTGCTTGGCCCCTAGCCCTTCTCCATATTAGCAACAATACCCCTTTGGCCTGGGCATTGCGCAAGCATCCACCGTGAGGGCATACATACCACCGATCCACCGATCCATCACTGAAACCATATCGCCTCTACACGCGCCGTGCCGCGTTACGGTTTCGCTAATTACACCCGCTTTGGTAGAAATTGCTTGTTTCCTAGACGACACTGATCTGCGGAGGTGCATGAAATAATGGAGAGGTAGGGGAAGGCGAACCCAGGGGACTATAGCCCTATGAGCTGGGTAGGACATTTTTACGCGTGCATGCGGGTTAAATGGGACCCTTTGTGCTCAATTACGCCCACACCGCGATCCAAAAGCGCGCTAATCACACCGTAATCGACCATGCGTCCTAGAAAATCGCGGGTTAGGGTTGTCCCAATGCAGCTCTAATAGCTAGCCTGACCCTGATCCAAAAAGATAGCTAAGGAGCTGAGAGGGATCTACAGGCGTGGGCGGATTACGTAGGTTGCTCTATTGGTCCCAAACCGCGCAAATCTGTAGGCAAGAATTAGTGAGGCATATAGAAGTGTAAATCAGTCTGGGCAGAGACGCCCTCCGACGCGTTTAGGACGCGCCGTCATATTTATTAGTGCTCGCACGCGCTATTGACGGCGGAGATCTGGTATCCGACATGCCTTTCACCGCGATTATTATGCATTTGTCGGTGGTGTTGCGTGAGTGGCTGGGCCGCCGGTTGAGGAAGTTCCCAGGGGAACGGGCGCGGAGGGTCACGAAAACGCGGCGCAAACAGTGCGGCTGGGACCCCGCTCTAGGTTTATATTTTTATTTAGGCTACTGATGTACTGAGACCCCTCCCTCCCCGCTTTCACCGCCGCCTGACGCGTTCGGCCGAATCTGAATCAGCAGGGCAATTTATGCGCATCCATATGCAGGCCCCCATGCAGAGCGCTATAGTATAAGGGTCAGCAAGGGTCCGGTGAAGGACCTCAGTACGATCGAGTGCAAAAGTGCCGAGCTAAGATGGACTATTATCCTGAACGTGAACAAGTGGCGGCACGGAATATTTTGCGGCGAGCCGAGATCTCGCGGCTGACCGCGACGTTGAAATCGCGGCTGGCGTTGGCTACATTCAAGACCCAGCGCGGGCTTCAGAACGTTGGGCTTGAGAGCATTGAGAATTTAGAGCACACGGCGCCTCCGGCGAAACGAGAGTTAGGGAGTCACCGCCAGGACGAGGGCCTGCAGCAAGGGTTCACTCCATCTGACTGGGCTGAGGGCCGTGGCGGGTACGCCAGTAGTGGTAGTGAGTTTCAGAACAGCGGGTACCAGAATGGCTATTCTGACTTGGGGGGCCGCAAACGCGCGCGGACCCTCGACAGTGCCACAGTCGCCGCAGCTGCAGCAACCGCCGGCGCAGTAGGGGCACGCGCCCCGCCCACATCCATGCCCGCGCCGCGCATGCAATCATCTCAAAGCTACCCGGCTGCCCTCCGAGACACCCTCAGGGCGCCCATCTCGGACGGGTACCTGCAGCCGCCGGTGCTACTGTCGTCATCGCCCGAGCAGACCTCTACACAACCGGACAACGAGCCGCAAACCCCGCCCACGGTGCGTCGCCAGCCGGAGCAGGTAGGCACGCCGACGCGCAACGACCAGGACGGCGTTAATTTATTGCTTTACTTGGCGACATCGCCGGGCCGCGGCCCTTTAAGCCCCCGGACACCTGGGCGCGATATCAATTTCCACGAGTACGTGAACCTGTTTACGCCGTCGCCCCAGGTCAACAGGCAGCATCATTTGGCGAGCAGCGGGATCGATGCCGCGAGGAGGACTCTGACGTTTGAGTAACGCGATACGGTGTGAGCGCGATAGCGCTCACACCGGCGCCAGGCGAGCCGCTTCCGTCTTACTCCCAACGCCCACGCCAGCGCCTGCATCCCAGCGAGGGTCACGTCTCAGTGCCCCGCGTGTGCCATAGTATCCCCAGCGCCAGCATCACAGTGTCCACGAGCGCCCACGTAGCCGCTACATCGTCTTGCGCTCCATGGCGCTCCACGGCGGTCTGCCCCACGCACTAAATTATTATGTATTTTATTTATGACGAGCTAATCTGAACCGATATGGTGGCCTTGGTTGCCAGGGACTGTAGCTTGAGCGAGGCGCCGGGCCCCCCTTACCGTGTCCCAAGGGAACCGGACATCACGCTAGGAAGCCATCAACAAGTATAGTTATAAGGTTCTCGCGGAGTTGAGGTGGGGATGGCGCTCTCGAGTCGAAGAAGTTCCAGTTCAGGACTCTGCCGTTTTTAGGGGCTCATCACTAGGTCGCCGGCTCTCGGGACTACGGTAACTAGAACGCCGCTAGGGCCACGGCAGTCGCTCAAGAAGAGGCAGGCGCTTCTTCGCGGTCACGTCCCCTGCTGCTGGAGGCTGCTGGGGCTGCTATTGGCCGCTCGCTTCTGGCCACCGCCATGCGCCCTTCGCGCGCCGCCTACCACCGCTCACTACACCCGCCAATCCGCTCACTACACACCTCCACCATCACCTGCCGCTTACAACCCTCCTTAACCTTATCACCGTGCTCCCATCACCCGCGTCTTCCATGCACTGTACCTGCATATTTCGGGGCAAAAAGTGGCGCATGCAGACCACGACAAAAAAAAATTTCACAAAACCTTGGTAAACCGCTAAAGTAACAGCACATACCCACATAATTTAAGTTAAACTACAGATCGCACCACTCACTTCACTCCTTCGCACGCCTCGTCTCGGCGTCCGCCGTCTGTCGTCTCGCATCAGCTCACGTGCCACAACGTCGATCCCACGCACAGCAGCCACCTCGACCTCAACGTCGCACGACACCTCGATCCGTCGCTGTGCACTCCCGAACTTGTAGCACAGGATTTGACACTACAAATGTCACACTCGACTGACCCGGAAAAACATTTCGTTGTAGAGGAAACAACGCACAAATATTCCTCTTCTGACCCCGAAAACAACTCTTTTGACTCGCTTCGCCCGTCGCAAAGCTCTTTCAGGCGATTTTTCACCGACTGGAAACCCGTCGCCCTGGCACCGGTCGATCCTGGCCTTTCCCGCACCCAGCGGGCTATTGTCGGCACTACGAACCTCCCCCTGAAGCAGGCGTTGACCGCCCGTCATGTCCAAATGATCGCCATTGGCGGCACCATCGGTAGCGGCCTGTTTGTCGGTACCGGCACGACTATCTCTTATGCGGGTGCTGGGGGTGTCCTAATTGGGTATACCTATACGGGGGTGTTACTGCTGTTCATGATGTGCGCTTTGGCAGAGCTGGGAGTTCGGTACCCTGTGACAGGAGCGTTCAGTGCCTATACCTCGCGGTTTATGCATATGTCGTGGGGGTTCGCCGTGGGGTGGAACTATGTGCTGGGATGGCTCATTAGTTTGCCTAGCGAGCTCATTGCTTCGGCTGTCACTATTCAGTACTGGCGAAACATTGGCGTAGAGAACGGGGCGACCACCGTCAACCCTGCCGCGTGGGTGGCTCTTTTCTATGGTCTTATCGCCTTCATTAATGTGTTTGGAGTAAGAGGGTATGGTGAGGC
Source organism: Wickerhamiella alocasiicola (assembly GCA_022577715.1). Lineage (NCBI taxonomy): Eukaryota > Fungi > Ascomycota > Dipodascomycetes > Dipodascales > Trichomonascaceae > Wickerhamiella > Wickerhamiella alocasiicola. Next base: position 129,889 of record JAKIRU010000030.1, read on the forward strand.
CGAGTTCTTCTTTAGTATGCTCAAGGTCATCGCCATTGTCGGGTTTATTATCGCCGGTATTGTTATCGCTTGTGGTGGAGGACCTACACACGAGTACTTGGGAGGGCGGTACTGGCATAACCCTGGAGCGTTTGCGAATGGTGCCAAGGGCGTCTTTGACGTTTTCGCGACGGCAGCTTATGCTTTCGGCGGTGTAGAATTTGCTGGTCTCAACGCGGCCGAAACCGCTGCCCCGCACAAGGTTATCCCCAAGGCGACCAAGCAGGTGTTTTGGCGTATTCTTTTGTTCTACCTGGTTACAGTAGTGGTGATTGGGTGTCTTGTGCCGTACGATAACCCCATGCTCGGCCTCACGAGCGATGCCAGCGCCTCGCCGTTTGTGATCGCCATCAAGAACGCAAATATCAAGGGCTTGGATAGCGTCATGAACGTCGTGATCATCATTGCCGCGTTCTCGGTTGGCAACTCGTGTATCTACGGATCGACCCGTACACTAGTGTCACTAGCAGCACAAGGACACGCCCCCCGGTTGTTCCTTTGGATTGACCGTCAAGGAAGGCCCGTTGCCGCGCTTATTATGAGCATGTTGTGGGGGTTGATTGGTTTTGTTAGTGCTACTCCTGACTACTACAAAGGATTCAACTGGCTCAGCACGCTGGCGGGTCTCAGCGCGCAAATGATCTGGGCGTCCGTGTGCTGGAGCCATATCCGGCACCGCCGCGCGATGCGGGCGAACGGCGTTGGAGTGGACGAGCTGGAGTACGCTTCGCCCTTTGGCGAGTGGGGCTCGTACGCCGGCGTTGCAATGGTTGTCTTTATCCTCGCCATGCAGTTCTGGGTCGCGCTGTTCCCTATTGGCAACGATGGCAAAGCCAGCGCTGAGAGTTTCTTCCAGACGTGGATCTCGGCGTGTATTATGCTTGTCTCGTTCACGGCGCACTACCTATGGTACCGCGATCCCTGGATCCGGAGTAAAGACCTGGATATTACGACGGGCGTACGGGTGAGTGACCGCGAGGAGCTGAGGGAGGCGATCGAAGAGGAGAAGCGCAGGAGAAGAGCGCGTCCGTGGGTGGTCAAAGTGTGGTGCTTCTTTTGCTAGCCGTGGCGAAGCGAGCGAGCGCAGCGAGCGAGAAGAGCCGCGGCGGAGGGTGCCAGCGTCGCAAAGCGCTTCAAATCGACGGCGTCACTTTATTCGCCTGTTGCAGTGGATCCTGCAGCTCAACCATCAATAACTATTTAATCTTAATGTGACTCTTAATAGAACACAGCTTTACCATGAGCCTAGTCAATGGTGAAGCGAACGGTTGCGGCGAGGCTGCTGGTTGTGAGCCTGAGCGTGAGCGCGGGCGAAGCGGAGCCATTGAGGTTCTTGATATCGTTATCGTGGTCACCCTTGTAGTATTGCGGTCTGTGTGAAAGTATTAGTGCCTATACGCAGCCTCCCGCGCCAGCGTCCGACAAGTGCTGCTCTATGGTTCCTAGGGTCACATAACGGCATTTGGGGTTCAAGAGGCTGCCCCTGCGCAGAACAGCGTCAGAAGCGTCAATCGCATCTGCACCGCGACAAAGGGGCGTTTAATAGACCATCGCTTTCATAGCACCTACCGCTTGGCCTACCTCTCGGCCCACGCCTAGGCGTACTACTGGCCATAAGCGCAATTGCGGGTATATCAACTTGAGATATACTATGTAGGCTAATTGAGTGAAGAACCACCACTACATTCATGGCTAATCTAGCTCAGGCGAGCATTAGGCGCACGTGCGAAAGCCTAACAGCAACGCTAAAATGCAGTTGATTGGAGCGGCCCCGCGCTAGGGTTCAGGCTCTTCACTAGGACAGCACAGGCTCCGACTAGAACGAGTATCCGGGTACTAAGACCATCACACCAAAGCCTCAAGCACAGCATCTTAGACCCAGCACCTTCACGCCCATCCAAAACCAAACGCCAGTCCCCCAGTGCTAAGAGCATGAAAGCGTCAACAATATGTTAAGAGGGATCGGTCGAACAATGAAGTGGGTTTTGCACAAGACTTACAAGAGTGGAGCGGGTGCTACATTGAACTACGACTTTACTATGTTTCATGAACAGCCATCCGCCGCCCGTTTCCACAGTAGACTGCCCACTATAGAAACTGCGTAAATTACAAACTCTATAGATATCTAAGGAACCGCTACATATCTATACACCTCAGAAGTCTCGTGGGGCATCTCACAGAGCTGTAGAGCCACTGCCCACCGCTTTCTGCCCCCCCTTGCCCGCGCCCATGATTTTAATCCGCGCAGACTTGCTCATTCCAGCGCCCCTGCATGGAGCGCTAATTGCATTCCATCACTCCCATCACTGCCCCTGGCCCCCTGAAACACATTCCTGGCTGCACCTCCACATTGCTGTACGGGTGCATACGGGTGCATATCCCTGCATAGGTATGCATAACCTGGGAGTTTGCTAATTGCTGATATCAAGTTGGGAAATTGCGGTGAAGATTATTTAAGCCCGTAGGGGTGACCTCAACGTCTATCTACAATGTCTGGAACCAAAACAATTCTTATTACCGGCGCTGGCTCGGGGTTCGGCCGCGAATCGTCCCTGCTTCTCGCTAAAAAGGGCCACAAGGTTATTGCATCCGTGCAAACGATTCACGAGATTGAGTCGCTGCGCCAGGAGGCCAAGTCCAAGCACCTTAATCTGCAAGTAGAAAAGCTGGACATCACCAACGAAGCGGACCGGCTGCGTGCGTCCGAATGGGACCTCGATGTTTTGGTGAACAATGCCGGTATTTCCCACGGCGGCGCGGTGGTCGATATCCCTGAGGCCCAACTCAGACAACAGTTTGAGGTCAACGTGTTTGGCACTGTTCTCCTGACGCAGAAAATCGCGCGCAAATTTGTCTCAAAACGTAAAGGCAAAATCGTGTTTATTTCCAGTGTTGCAGGACTCACTACGGATCCCTTCGCTGGCGCCTACTCTGCCTCAAAACACGCACTGGAGGCGTTCTCAGAGGCTCTTAATGCTGAACTGCACGAATTCGGCGTGCAGGTGCAAACCGTGAACCCAGGACCCATTCTCACCGGGTTCAATGACCGTATGTTTGAGGAACCCAGCTACTGGTACCCGGAGGATCGCAAAGATGCCATTTTCGACTACACAAAACTGGCGTTCCCCCATGAACAGTACGACCCGCACCAGGTTTCACAGCTGATTGCGGAGGTTGTGGATAGCGGTAAGCGGTACAGAAACTGCGCTCCCCCGGAGATAGAGGAAGGAACAAAGAAACAGATGCAGGAGGTCTGGGATAGACAGGTGCACGACGGGGCCAAGCGGGAGGAGCTGGTTCAAACGGCGTACGATTTGAAGCCCGGGACGAGTAATGGCAAGTAGGCTGGCAGCAGCGTAGGCAATGCCGCAACTGCGCGCGTGAGGCCGTGGCCGTGGCCCTAATCGTGGCCTCAACCTGCTAGCCCTGTACGATTTCCGTAGCCGTGGCTGCGGGATGTTTTAATACACTATATATCAGAGTCTTTAGTACCGACTATAGCGATATGCAGTACCCTGCACCCATGTGCATCCATATGCATCTTCCGACCCCAGTACTCCTCAACTGTCACCACTACTACTTTCCAGCACCCCACCCTTCTTATATTCGCACAAACACATCGTCTCCAATTTCATTTTTCTGAGTGAACCTTTTCTCTTTACTATCACCCACACTAGCTCAAGAGCTGGCCCTAGATTAAGAGCCCAAAAACCCTACCCCATCGTGAGAATCTGACCCCCTGAGGCTATTCGTGCTGACTGATGGATCGCAAGCTCTCGAGGGATCCCGGCGGGTTGACCTCCCCAGGCACGAAACCTGGTCCTGGTCCGGGCGTACAGTCGGCTGGTGCGGCGGCAGCAGCTATTGCCAGTCGCCGCGCTGCTGCAGAGGCCGGATCCAGGGCCAGACCGCTGGCTCCAACCGCCAAACTTATGACAAGGGGCGTTCGAGGGGGCCATAGCCAAGCCACCCCCAGATCTGTTAATGGTACATCACATCTTGCCCAACCACAAGGCTCAGCGCAACAGGGACACGCTCCCGCGCAACCACCGTCACCAGGCAACCGCTCTGGTAGCCGCCCTAGTAATCGAAATCCTGCAGCTAATATGCATGGTTCTGCATCTTCATGCGGCCCTAACCCTGGAGCCCCGGCTGCTCCCAACGGTTATGGCGGTGCGGCTTTAGTGCGGCCGCCGGTCCAGCGCGCTGAAAGTTCCGCTTCTACTGCATCATCAAGCTCCAGTCGAACAATCACTGAAAATAACGCCAAAACGGCCGCCGCCGCCGCGCTCACCACGAACCGAGGGCAAGGACAACCCCAACCCAGTGCTGCACCCCAGACTCATGCACATGCACATGCCGGGTCTGTCGACTCGATGGCTGCGACCGCGGCCCTAGCGTCCAGGTCGCGTTCCTCATCTGTTTCTAGTGCTCAGCACCCGCAATTACCCGGGACCCCGGGGTCTGGTAAGGATCGAGGTGGACCCGCAACGCGAGGCGTCGTCGCTGGCCGTGGAGGTCGAGGACGTGGAGGAGGACTTGGAGGCAGTGCTGCAGCTGGTGCCACCGCGCGCGGCGCCTCAGCGGCGGCCGCCCGCAGCTCCTCGCTGAACCCGCTCAAAATAGAGCCAAAACAGGGCCTCCAAGACAAACTGCTCAAAGCGCTCATTGTGGACAAGTCTGATGCCAAATCTGTGGGCAGCAACAATAGCGATTCCCAGCGTGCGGCGGCGCGGCTCAGTACTCAGCTGGTGCAGCGTGCAATGGCACCCAAGCCGACCCCACAAAGTGCGGTTGCCGCGGCAGCGCTAGCGCGTCCCAATGCCGAGACGGCGTTTGCGAAAATCGAGAGCAACGTTGAGCGCAAGATGCGCAAGAAACGGTTCCAGCCTGCGGCCCAGTGGTCGACCGCCCCCGTGCACCACCACCACCTCCACCACAGCGCGTCGCCGCCGCCGCGGGTCTCGATGTCTGGCAGTGAGCGCAGTGCCTCTGATCTGCCCGAGAAACACCACCGGCCCATCTCGGCCATGCTCTCGAAGCTGGGTATCAAGAAACGTGAGCCACCGCCCGAGCCCCAGAAGCCCCAGCAGCCCCAGGCCCCCGAGCCGTCCACAATGCGCAGGGACCACAAGAAAAACAAGTTTAATGAGCACAAGCCGTGGAAACACCACCAGGATGTCAAGTCCCTTAGCGATAAGGAACGCCGCCGCTACGAGCGCATCTGGGCCGCCAATAAGGGCTCGCATATCCCTTACATTATCCATGAAGCGGTCAATGACTTGTATGTCAATCCTAGCAGCTCATCGACTAGTCTTGGCAAAGACGGCAGCGTGCCGCGCCTCATGGTCACTGACGACGTAGGTTCCTCTGTTCTTAGCGCCTCGCTAGGCGGCTCTGCCGATTCGGCCGACACGGCACCGGTGGACTACATTGATGCGGCCTCAATCCGGTCGTTCCGGTCCTCCTCGATTATCTCCTCGGGCGAGAGCGAGCAATACGACCCGCAAACCGAGGACGTGCACGGCTACGTGATTGCGGACCTGTGGCGGCGGTCGCAGCTGCCAGACGATATCCTGGCCAAGATCTGGGCCCTTGTGGACCATAATCACGACGGCACGCTCGACCGCGAGTCGTTCATCGTCGGCACCTGGCTCGTGGACCAGTGTCTGTACGGGCGCAAGCTACCGTCGCGCATCAGCGACCAGATCTGGGCGTCGAGCGGGCGTCTTAATGTCAAGATCCGGGTCAAGCAGAAGAACAAGCACAAGTTCCGCCGGCCACACGTGCACAGCGCACACAAGAAACTTAATCAGGCGAACGCGGCGGCGATACTGGCGAGCAGGGACGCGCGGAGTCCGACCCCGGCGCAACCGTAGCGAGGGAGCGCCAATCAATCATCATCTATTATTAGGTCGCCGTCCTGCAATGTCGCCACCAGGCCGCCCTACTCATACCTTAATTATTTATTTGTAGTATAGTCTAGATCACGCATACAGTCTTATTGCCCCTGCCGCTGGGGCCAATGGCTATATTTGAGCACGCTTTTGAACTACAGAGAACTACAGATGTGAGCTGGATATCCATTACCGCAAATCTGCCATGGATCTGCCATTACCGGAGCAGTAGAGTGTGAGCCGTCGTTGCCAGAGCAAGTCGCTCTCCAACCTGCAGCCGCCGGGTTACTCGCTTAATTTGGAAACTTTTCGCGGTATCGTCGCGCTGAGATCACGTGAAAACGTAGATATCTGGCGCTGGCAGTGGGTCGTGGCAGAATTAAAGTGCTCAACCTCACTTCATCATGTGTATCTATAGGCTAGAGCTACTTAGGGTTCTACCTACCCCCTGATAGCTAGCACTCCATACATCTTCTGTGGGGTCATACGTTAGACCCAGTCAAATAGTAATTAAACGAGGATTGTTCTGCTGTAGGGTGTAGTTTAGTCGAACAATGGGGTTGGGATGCGGTTAGAATGCACCAGATCCGCGGAACTGAGCAACTGCGGCAGCGAGCGAACGTGCCTGAGCGTCGAGATGTCCGGTTGTGTATGCCCAAACGTGTGGTACTTTCTGAACATCTCCCCAGCCCGCAGCTGTAACAGTTCATACGGCCGAATACGGATGTCGCCGGACGTGGTCCTATGTAGCGTGGGTGCGTCCAGAGGAGTGCAGCTGTGTGAGCTGTATGAAAAGCGCATGGCTTTGGTGATCCCGTCAGTGAGAACCTACCTATCCCACTCGTGAAGCTAACAAACTTGGTTACATGCATATAAATAAGGGCAGTGCGGCAGAGAGGCTCACATTCGCGCTCACGGAGCTTGCCGTGGAGCCAGCGAGAATCTACGCCTCGTTCCGTTCGCTACGGCGCTTCTGCTCGTGTTCTAGGCGCCTGTCCGCCTCTCCACCCGCTCTGCGACCGTTACGCACCGCGTACTCCACGCTGCACGGCTTGTTGAGGATGAACTGCCCGTGCATCTCGGCAATCACCCGGTCGGCCACGGCAAAACTCTCAAGCACTGCGAACGCATGCCCGCGCGAAATCCCCTGCGTATCGCGCACTACCTCTACTCTATCTACGCGGCCAAACGCTCCCAGGGCCTGGTCCAGCGTTCGCTCGTCCACCAGTTGGTCAAGGTTGCCGATGAAGATTTCCGCAAAAACAGCGGTGCTTTTATTGCTAGAATTAATCCTAAGCGGTTTTCCATACAGCCGCGTCGAGCCCAAAACCTGCTGCACGTACGCTGCAGCTGCTGCATCCTCAAACTCCACAAACGCAAACCCCTGGTGCAGTCGCGTGACTTTATCTTTAGGTAGCGAAACGGAGACTACGGGCGCGGCCTGGATGGCCAGCTCGTACAGCAGCTTTTCGTCGACTTTGGGGTCTAAATTGCCGAAATAGAGCTTCATGGTCGGCTACAGTTCAGTATTGCTAATTAGAGTAGTGAGTAATAGTTTGTAATAGTTTTTGGTCCCAATTTACCAAATTTACGCGGTAGTTTTGTCCCAATTTTCGTCATATTTGGGCACCCCTCTGGCCCTTTGGTACTGGGGCCTTGAGGGGGTGCTGATGGCTGCATGTATACCGTCGTTTTGAGTGGCTCGATGACGGCTAAAATTACTCTATTTTTATCAATTCTTTGTAAATACGATCTAACAAGCTTTTTGCCGCCTCAAAGTCTCTATTTGGGCCGTAACAGTCAACAGGTGCCTTTTTGTCAATATATTGACGCCAGGGAGCATGCAACTTCATGTCGATTTCCTGACATCCGAATTTCCAAAGTCGAGTATCGACAGGAGGTATGTCACGTGCTCTGAATATAAGAACCGACTAGGTCTAGTGGAGGCCGCACTTTGCTTCAATATTTACTCTTAATAGTTTTCAGAGTGCGAAAAAGTGTATAAAACATATTTATGGCCACATTCAGGTAATCTTTATAGATTCGTGCAGATGCACCCAAAAGCGTGAAATGCTACAAATACGTTTTGCGAGGCAGACAGGAAATATTTTCAGCGATATACTCTGATCCATGGACTTCACGATTCTACACTCTCTTAGCCCCATCCAGTAAGGCGTTGAGGATTTCACTCCCTCCCAGATTGTGCGTATTGAATTGCACTCTAAATCGGTATATCAATACAGAGTTGCCAGAACTTATTTATAAGAGTCTCAGGGCCTGCAATGATGCATGCTCTATGTCAATGGTTCAGCGAATGCGCAAAGTTTCAGATTCCATGCACCCTAGACCCAGTGCGTTGCAAGAATATGGTTTACCAAACTAGACAGACTCATCGGATTAGATACCAGCAACATGCTTTTGTTTTTGCTAGTCTTGTTACTACATGGATGCTCCATTTCTTTTGGCCGGCGTGTACTTATCTACCCCGACTGGTGGACAAATCAGCCTGAACCGGTACTTATTGATAACTATGAATACAATACAATATGGCAGGAAGGCATTCACCTCAACGAATCGGTTATAAGGTCTCTCTACCATTGTGCTCATCGTAAAGGCTTTAACATCACTATAGTTGCTGGTGATTACCCGATTGCTGGCTACCTTTACTACCATAAAGTTGTGTGGAATTCTCGTAATAGTTCAGTTGATACTCACAGATGCGTAGAGAACCAGATCTTTGCCCGTGACGCCATTGAGGCTTGTTTCGAGGAGTATACCATGAGGTTTGGCTGCATGGTAGGTACAGCGTTGCGCGTATGGATGCATATATACTGTCGCGCATATGTCGCGCATATGAAGCATAATTATTGCACAGAAGTCGTGCATATGTCGCACATAAGTCGCGCATATGTCGGAATAATTGTGGCCGTTTCGGCATGAGCTGGCAATAGACTGCGCGACGGATTTGTAGGGCTATGCACTACTAAAGTGAACTCTCGGTGTAAACGACCCCCAATATACATGATCCGGTCAACAATAAGAGCACATATATATGCCAACGGTGTAATTTCCACCGAAGCAGAGATCTTGAGGGGTCAGTGTACTGGTCTCTATTTCATACTGAGTGCACATGTTGCCCAACCTCCACACACATACTCATGTCCTGCTCATCACTACCTCAAAACCTCACTATTATGCGCGACCGTATCCTACATGTGTGCAGACAAGAGGAGGACAGAGCCTCATTTAGGTACTACCCTTGATCGCATCAAGATCGGCGAAAATGGTACTAAAGGAGCGGTCGTGAGTGATGTGAGAGAATCTTGACCACTAAAGTGCTGAGGTTTTTTTTTTTGCTGATACTCAGTCTTAATGGACCATCATTGCTGCATATGCGCGACTATGCGCGACAAATGTGCGGCCGTGTGACTGTCTGCAGCCGCTGGTACCAGCAACACCAACAGGCCGGATCAGAACTCTACACATTTGAATTTCAGTACAAACGTAGTATATGCAGCGTAAACGCCCGTCATGGTCAAGACGGCGGAATTCCTTGGAACCTTCACTTGTGCGCTGCCTATGGGACCGGCCCATGCAAAGAGTTCCTTCATAGAGCTTGAGAGGCTTTGAAAGAATACAACTGCCAGCTGCACTATAGCTCATATATATATATACTAGCATGAAAAGCTTGATTCTGTTTGGTTGAGGTCCGTAGTGGTTGCCTTGGCCGGAACCTCAGATGGTCGCGCATGTGTCGCGCATTAGCTGCGCATATGAGGCAATACTGTCGCGCATGGTTGAGCAGATGAGGCAAATTTGGTGCATAGTAATAGTGCACGAATGCGCCGATGGTCGCAAAGCTGCACAGTCCGCGGCAGTCAAGACACGCCCCTCAGCAATTGAGGCTTGCTTGCCTGTGTGTATGAGAACTGTGTAGGGTCTCGTGTGAGATGCTCACATTGATGTCATGTTGGAATAGACTACCCATTTGACCGTGTGGATAGTCGAGAGTTACACAGTTGGAGCGCTGTGTATGTTTCCCTAGGAAAAAAGGGAGAACGAGCACGATTGGGTAAACCGGTAGCACTTTAAAAGCATCTATTCTCATTGCTAGACTATCTGCCGGTTCACAGTGATGCGATAGCACTCACACGCATGAATAGAGGACCATAATGTATCAGCTTATCCTTGTAACTCTTTAATCCTGGCTTGAATCAATGATTATTCTGTACTGAGTCTCTAGAATTCACACATAATCAATAAGCCTGATTTTTCCCATACCCCGCTACCTCAAAACCTCACTTCTATGCACGACCCTGTGCATTTCGTGCCGACAAATGCCAGTCAGAACCTCATTTCATGTGCGACCAACTGCTTGGTTATGTGTTAAGGCGACAGTCACCAAGATGCAGTAGGTTTATAACTCAGAAAATAAACTATAGCAGTGAGTGATTTTCCAATCGAAGTTAGTTGATAGTCATCGTCTGTACGCGACAGTCGTGATGTATATGCGCGACCATGCGCGACAGTGGTGCTTCACATGCGCGACAAATGCACAACTTTGCACGACAAATGCGCGACAAACGTCCCACCTGGTATCATGATCTTGTATTGTGCAGATATGCCAGATCCGAGCCTCACATGTGAGTATGTTGACTGCATGCAGGGAGAGGTGGCATCTATTCTAAACTAGAGTTCCCGAGAATGAGTGACTCTCGCACACTTGGAGTAGAAAAATGCAAGTATCGCTGTGTATCTCACGGTGGATAACCTGAAAACATTAGCCAGGACGTAGCTGTTTCAACTATGCTTCTGCATTCAACAAGAGCTAGGCGTGCTGCTTCAAGTCTCAGACTCTGTAGTCCTAGCTTTGATGGTGTAATGTACGAAAAAATAACCGTGTACGACTCTGAAGAACATTGCCGCACTCTTTTCAAGTGCACCTGCAAGATCACACCACCACCTTGGAGACCGAGATGCAACCGCACTATCAGCTAGTAACTATAGTTTAAAAATCAAACAGGAGGCGTCCGGCGCGTCAAACGCATACTTGGATTGGCAAAAACCGAGTCCACCCCGCAATAAATATACGGGTTGGCTGTTCTTAGTGTACTTAACCAACAAAAAAAAAATAGAACCTACAGTACCCTCCGTTCTCGCATCGTCTCCGACTGCAATACTGAATAGGGCTGTACCGGGCTTGACAAGGGGCTGATCGAACGGGAAGCCGTATATTCCCGGTCATGTGACCGTAGGCGCCAGTTTCATTGCAGACTTTTGCTGCTAGCTGTAGCCTCAATTTTTTGGCTGCCGATTTAAGAATAAAAACGCGTTAAATTGTGCATTTTAGAGGGTTTTGGTAGCTCCAGACGGTCCTTATAGCATACTGCAGTCTCTTTGAGAAATTTTTCATCCATTTATCTCCCCAGAAACTGTTTCTCTGGGCGACAAGTCTGCATATGCATATGCAAGATCGTGCAGCCACATAGGACTGGCTTTGCGGGGTCTCCGAATAGTTTCTGATGTATTACACCAGCCACAGTGGGTATTTGAATGTAGCGCAAGTATGTTTCGCCTTCCAGTCCTGTTGTCGGAGGTGGCCAGATCAAGGCCGTCAGCGGGGCCGGGCAATTTCACCTGCTCGGAGGGCCAACCCTAAGGACATTCTTCTGATTACCCTGCTAGTCACGTCGCTTCAAGTAAAGAGTATGCGACGACCCCGAAAGAACGAGCAGAAGATGGCTGCTTTGGTCGGCGCAATGGTCTCCTTGCGACGAATGTCCGGCACTAGACACTAGTAGAGCCTCAGGCACGCGTCGGCTGGATTTTTGAGGTGAAAATCAACGTAACTTTTGCGTCATATGTATGCTCAAAACACGATAACCTGGCGCACTTGGACAGTAGTGGTGTCGGGGTGACAATAGTGCGATCGTGCAAAACGCCCTCATTGAGAATAAGTTACTCAAGTAAACTGGAATAGTACTTATACGACTCTTCACAGGTAAATCGAGTCTCCCTTTAGTAGTTACTTTCTCGTCTTGGTCTGTCAACCC
>JAKIRU010000031.1:0-140083 GCA_022577715.1 Wickerhamiella alocasiicola
CCCCCCCCCCCCCCCCCCCCCGCGTTCTTTTGTATCTGACAAGTGGTCGGATGGGGCTGGTTAGGTCGCGCATATGCGAGGCACATGGTCGTGCATCGTCCTCAGATCAATGCGGCCTTCTGAGATGCGAAATCGGCGATCTGGGTTACAAAGCTAGTTTCTAGAGAACTGTATTTTAAATCAGTATATCTGATCCACCTAACGCGAAATCTTGGCCTCTGGAATCTCCCTCGCTCGCGCACAATTGCCCTCCTTTTCCTCTCGCACATGCAGCTGCACGTAGTCTCAAAGCACAGGATATGCAGCCTATTACGCAATTGCTGCCAGGATTTGGGGTCCGGAGGAAGGTCCTATTGGTGAGAAAAGTCCAAATCAAATCCACATGTCAATCTTGACGGTATTTGAGGGTTGAAGGCCCGAACTCGGCTCACCAGAAGAGAGCACTGGTAGTAATGTCTCAGAGTCACTTTCGAGGACACAGCATCAGCGGGTACTTTGCACTGATAACTATGTTTCTGAATTGCGCATAGCACGTTGACAAAAAATGCTGCTTCAAGCAGCTTTCTGAGCCGCACCTGAGGCTCAATTAAGAAAGTGATCATGCCGCTGAAACATCAAGAGGCAGTTGATATTTGCCTTGGTACGGATTTTTCCACTTGCTCATGTATCAGCACCAACACTCGAGTTGATCTGGTTTGGTTAAGAGCAATCAATCTACACAAAACAACCTGGCAATGGAACTCTGTACCTTTTGAGTTTGACGGACATTAATTCTGTACATGAAGATCATTTAGGCTGACTGAGTCTAGCATCGAGGTTTTGTTGATACTTTGCTGGGCGCCATGGCTGCCAACTCAGTGACGCCACATGGACCTGTATGATTTCCCGCCGCTATTTACCGAGCAGAAAAACACATTCACATGGCAGGCTCAGCAGGAAACTTGGCTCAATATTATCTTACAAAAATGTAGAGATGAAAATATCTGGCGATTGACTCCTTCGAGCCCAATTTTCTCTAACGAATCTATTCAACGTACTCTCAAAGCACCTGTCGCCACTAAGATCCTCGAGTTTGTGGCGTCCAGAGACCGCGGCGAGTGGACCTCCAAGGCAAAACAAGAAATGTTTATCTATTGGCGCACTCCAGGAGAAGTTGCTACATTGCTAAGTAATTGGGCCTTCGATACCGGTCACAAAAACGCAATTCTAACTTGCTATGAGATTCAAGAAGGCGAGGCCGTGGAGGAGCTTAAAGGGGTCGATGACGATGTGCTACAGCGGGCCATTACGGAGCTGCAAAAACGCGGTGATGCAACAGCGATGAAAGAAGACGGCAAAATCGTCGGCGTCAAGCTCAAGTGAATGGCGCGTTTCTTTGCTCCACGTGACCGTCAGCTTACGTCACTTCGCGGATGGATCGCGTTAACGCGACTTGCAGCTAATTAATCCAATTCGTGTAACCTGGATTGCTCAACTCGGCACAGGCATGTCTTCTCCCCATAATTGTCCTGGAGTAATCCCTTCGAGTAGTCCTATTGTTGTGCCGCTTCGAATGGTCAAAAAACCCCGGATCGACCTCGACATGGAGCCTTGCGATCTATTCAATAACAAAAGCGAGCATTATGGTGCTCCTGACTCGCCAGAATCTATCCATTCTTCCGATACATGCTCATATAGCTCCTATTTTGAACGAAAACGACGCGAACAAGAGCTGGGCCGTGACACAGACCATAGCGACTCATCACAGCAGGAAGACGCATTTAACCCGTCTTTTTTGACTTTTAGCGGGAACATGACAGCATCCACGCAAAGAGAACCAACGTCTGCGCAGCCAGATGCGGACGAGAGCGAGGAGGACTCGGAGATTGAGCACGATTTGCCGTTGAAACTTGCCCCACGGGTATGCGTTCACGGCAACGATAGTGTACCGTCATCACAGCCACCTGTGATACCCTCATCTCAACAAGAACCAGAAGACATTGCACTCAAACGCAGCCGCCCGCCCCCACTTGATACTGCAGATGTCACCATTGAGAGCAGCGACGAAGAGAACAGTTTACGAGACGTAGGCGAAACATCCGAAACTCAGATGTATTTCAAGAAATACTGTACTGGTAGCCTACTAGATAGCCTACCCGCACCTCACGAGACTTAGTTATTTATATTGAATGTTGTTTTTATATTGCTTCGCTGATATCGTCGTCGATACTCACGGCCGCGTACCTTATGTAGATGATTTCGCGTTAGGAGATACTCATTTAGGAAGCTTATTGCATATGAAAATTACAGCTCAACATTTTAATTTAGTGGTCTTGCACTTCTCTCGCGATTTTCAAATCTGGTCTGGTAGCTTTCGTGCAAGCGGCTATGCATATAGCATGTAAGATTGTATATAAATTCAGTACTAAAAGCAGAATGACCTTAGTCTAATCATTGTCTGTAATGGGAGAAGCGATGAGAAACAACTGATTTACTGCATTCTACCACTTGCTTGCCAGGGTGCAAGCGGTAGCGGCCCCAGTCTCAGGAGTCTTATATCTGAGCTGAGCACAGTGTGTGAGCGATTGTGCGTGTCAGGTGGAAGAGGGGACGAGCAAGCATGTACTCAGTGGTCGCACGCGTTGCTGGTCGCATCACCCCAGCAACCGTCAGTGCTCGCAAAAAGCGAAAACAAAACAAGTGGGCTGCTATTCGGACACTGATGTCGGAAAACTGGCCATAGATAAATGATATGGAGTGTTTTCGAACGGGGCCATTTAGTGCCGAAAGGAACGCCCTGATCGACGCAAACAAAGAGCTCTGCTACCAACTTGAGCGACCCCATAATCGCAGAATCAGCTTGAACGGTATACTGTGATACCTCTTTTGCCTGTGTGGCGTTGATACTTGCCAACAGAAGGCCAGGGGAGATTCTCGAGTATCGCGTGCGCGGAGATTCTGCACTACATAAGGATAGTAAGAAGTTCTCGGCGAGAATTGTTGAATTTAGACTGCGGAGTAAAGAGACCAGGAGCCTCTTTGCGCCTGCATGATGAAGGGAGTAGTTGGAGGACGTGTGTTACTGGAGACAATAGTGACCGCGCACAAAGTGCACAGATGCCACGCAGAGCACACAAATGACTATTGGGTGCTACGGTATATGCGAGCGACGGGCTGGCTAAGTTGCCAAATACGCCCACTGGGATCCATGTGGCAATTGTAAATAACCCCATCTGCGTGGCATGGATCAATTCGAGTGGATGTGATGAGATTGACTTTTGAGTAGATTTAGCTGGCCCGTTTACTACAATCGATCGGGTCTGCTAGAATTTTGCTAAGTGACCGAAAAACCTGTTGAGCGATCCCCAAAGTCAATGTGTCGTACCAGGAAACTCACTTAAGGCGATAAATGGTAGCGGTTGGAAACGATAACGACGCTATATTGCACCAAGCCATACTTGAAGACCAAAGCATCAATCGTGGCCGAGAACTATCAGCCTGTCATCTAGTTCGGGAATATAGCGTTTGGAGACACTCCGATTTAAAGTACACACTTAGAAATTGTGGCATTTGCCTTTGATACCCCTTCAATGAGATGCTTACGAGGTTTACGGCCGTTTGCAGTACTTCCGTAGGATTATAACATCATAGGAGCTACAATAATGAGAAGTGAAGTGACAAAACTATGCTTAACGGGTCTACGTTTCTAGTGCATGATGCAACTCCCGAGATTACATAGATTAGGCGGAATCCCGATCTGACAAATTACGCTGATGGCGTGCTTTGGCTGACGCTGGGGAATAACTGCATCAATGCAGTCGATACGTTGCGCACTAAACTTAGCGGACAAGTAATGCTTGTTGCCAGTATGAGAATGCTCTTTGGGCACATCAATGGCCAGATCCATAGTGATGACGTATAAGATGCGAAATCACCGTTATGCAGTGTACCTGCATACTTAATCAGGACTTCATATCAGTCGCTATCGGTCGCTGCCCATAGCTTTTTATTTATCTGAAGTAGTTCAGTATTGTTAGATTTGTGTTTTGCTCCTTTTCCAGCGAACACGGCCCCGAATATTCATGAAAACATCCTTCGGTTGATCTGAAGGTTCCGGAGTTCCGATCTTCCAAGAAGTGCACCATGCACTGTGCATTTGACGCAATTCACCCCAAGCACACACATATAAGAGCGGTCGAGACAACAGCATCTACATCAAAACCTATAATCTTCACATATGACAATTGCACTCGTCGGTCTTAACGGTATCCTTGGTTCTCCTTTCATTGAAACGCTCTCTGATCCTGCCTTCAACAAAGAGCAGTTCATCGCTGTGAGCAGAGACATCAGCAAGTACAAGGACACAGATCGTATCAAGTATGTTGCCCTGAGTGACCTTGATAAAGTCGTCCAGGAGGCTGATATTCTGATTTCTGTTTCTGCTGCTAGCCCTGAGGTATACGGAACCTTCGAAAAGGCCTTATCCAAGCCCAATAAGGTCAAGGTTTATGTCCCTTCTACATTTGGATTTGAAGATGCTCCTGTGCACAAGTATCTTCCTGGTCTTTTGGCATTCCGTGCTGAGCATGTTGCAAACGTCCGCAAGTTGGGAATCAAGACTCTGAGCGTTAACAACGGTCTCTTCGCTTTTTCTGGCTCCTTTTTGCACGCTTATGGCTTTGAGACTATTGGTCTTGATACTAAATCTGGCAAGCTCACCTCTATCAATAAGGGCGAGTACACTTTTGGTGTCAGTCACCCTAGCGACATTGCCAAAGCGGTCGTCACGGCAGTCCAACTCCCACATGGAGAAATCCCTGATGACTTGAAATTTAACTCTGATGTTGTGAGCCCCAAACAGGTGATCGAGTACTACGAGAAACATAACAATGCTAAAGTTCAGGATGTCAGTACTGTTAGTTACGAGGACGCACTTAAGGACGCACAGAACCGCCTCAAGAACTTCTCGTTTGACGACTTCTTGTTTTACCTCCAGGTCATCGCTGCGAGTGGAGCCGACAAAGGTCTTTCGTTCAGCAAGGATCACCGTGAGCTTCTCAACCCTAATGAGACCAAATGGAAGTGGACTAAGTACGGAACTAACTAAATTAGGGAATTTAGCTTCTAGTGTTAGTAGTTGTAACCAATACGCTCCAATTATAGTTAAATGGTGACTAGATTTACTCGCTGTACTAAACCGACACACGTCTCTCCCTTATCAGTCTCAGCAGGCTGAGAATTCGTTCAAAACGGTGTGTACCACAGCCAAACATGGAACTCAGGGTCACTCATGGCTCATTGCAGCACTCTATCCGTTGACTTAACTTAGGAGGAAGCGTAAAGTGAGTGTATTTGACATATGTCGATAATTACAAATTAATAAAATGAGTACAAATTACATAGAGAAAGACTCTTCGTAATACTGAACGTAGTTTTTGACCTTGAGTAGGTTTTTAGCAACGTTCTGGCGAATAGTGTCACTCATAGGAGCAGGGCCGCAGACAAAGAATACAATGGCGCCCTGAGAATTCACTATATGGTCAACGATGATGGCGTTGAAATCAGGGATGAGATTGACTTTACGAATCGAGACACCATCACTAGACCCAGAGGACTTCTTCTCGAGAGTTGTGCTATCTTCTTTCTGAGGCTCGATAGAGCTCAGCTCGTCAGGGACGTCTCCAATGACTGCATCATTCAAGTGAATGATGACTTTGACGTTTTTGAGTGAGTTAAGATAGTTTAACTCCTCCGAAAACCAGTTAAGGGGGTCTTTGTTGGCGATAGCCCAGTGCACATAGATAACCTGCTCAGGAGTGGCATTTGCAGCAATGTGCTTGGCATGGGAGTATACTGCAGTGATACCGATACCGCCTGCAAATAGCACAATATCTTTATAAAGTTTGGTGGCAAACTCTACACCATAGGCGCCCTCGACAAGAACTCTACATGTGTACTCTCCGCCCTGAGCCTGGGCACGACGGTAAAGCTTTGAGGTCACACCATTGTGCACCCTGCAATAAAGCTTAAACTCTTTGGGGTTGCCATTGTCAACACAGGTGAAAGGGTGACTTTGGAATGCATAGAGAGGAGAGCACAGGAAGTGGACAAACACATAACTTCCAGCGCGTGTTTTCCAGAACCCAGAGTAATTGATAGTGATTTCAAGAACGTTATTAGGGTGGGCAAGGACATGAGCTTTGGCCATAGGACCTCCTGCCAATATGATACGTGCCAGTCTTACAGCACGATCAAAGCCCCAAAATGCAACGCAAGGCCAAATAAGCTCAAGCCCAGCGCGTCCAATAACATGGTAGTATGTACCGATAACACAAAAAACAGCCATAACAATGTGCAGGTATAAGAAGACCTCATAGGACAAAGCACGCATAGTCTTTGTGCCATTGACACAGAGTGCAGCGATCATGAAAGTAGCGACGAAACCCCAGTTCCAGTAAGCGTCTTTGTACGAAATAGTATAATAGTCGATGGACACAAAGTCAATACTGTATGCGATGGCGTGGATGATAACATCGATGAAGAAAAGACGAGAAATCCAACGATGCCAGTGATTGAAAATCTCGAACTGCCAGCCAGTAAGCCAGATGAGAATATTGTTGCGACCAGCAAACAAGTAGATCAATGGCATCTTATACATTGCTAACTGGCCCGAACGCCACGCAAGAGAGCCACCTACGTAACCTGCACCACTGGCGTAAAAGTAAGGACTCACCACTTCGTGATAGTGGAAGGCGGTGCCTACAATGGTTATAAGCAGGTATCCAGCAAAAAATACAGCATGAAGTCGAGGGGGGAAACAAAGCAAAAAGTAACGCATGAACTTGACGGGGTCAGCACGACTCTTCTTGAACATCGCAGGCAAAACAACATGGCGACGTAATTGGCGACTCAAGGGGTTATTTGAGATGACGCGAACAAAACCAGGAAGAATATAGGCACTCCAGTGAATAACAGCCTGAATGAACATGATACCGAAGAGGTACCACATACTAATGAGACCAAACAATTCCGCATAGTAGAGCTGATCATGGTATTCGACACCACTGTCCATTAATAGCTGGTCATAGATCAAAGGGCTGGTAAGGAATGGGCCCGTCAAAGTGCTGTTCGCCTCATCGTAGCTGATAGTAATGGGAGTTTTGTGCAATGTGTCGGCGGCCTCTTGAGCTGTGTAGAGAGGTTTAGCCTTATAGTCACTGCAGTAACCTTCAAAAGCATCCCAAGAATCTGCAATAGACTTCAGACCAGTGCCTTCAGCCAGAGAAGAGTCGTACATACATTGGAATAAGGAAAGAACGAGATCTTTGGAATTACACAAACAAGCGTAGTAAGGATCATAAACTGGTTCTTGAAGACTTAAAGGACATTGTTGAAGAATAAGGGCATTGGTGGACAAAGCAGTGACGCAAACTGACGCGAAGTAATCCTGACGCAACGGCTTCCACGTACCACCTGGAATCTTAATTTCAGGAACAGGCGAACCCTGTGCTTGTACAGCGGTTAAGGTCGCCAATAAGGTAGCGAAGATCATTGCTTACGGTGGAAGGTGATCGCCGTGGATAGATATATAAGTTTGTAACCCTGCAGGAAGGTGCATGATATGCAAGAGTGGAACTCGGGCAGCACCGCATGCCAAGAGAAATTAGGACTAGTGAGGTAATTATGATGTAGATCACCCTGTTTTCAGCTCAGCAACTCATGAAATATCTTGTCTATTCTTACTCTGACAACTGAAAACTCATTGTATATACACACCCCAACCCTTGAAACCTACATCTGATGATCATCTGCAACTGGCTGCTAGTCTACTTGAGAGCGGAGAAAACTAGAGGTAAAAGCACCCGACTATACCTTAGTTTGCGCGATGGTGCCGATCGGACATTTGACTCAAACAACAGTTGTGTCCACTTTCTATTGGCCTCTCCTGCTCCCCCGCCTGAGATTGGGAGGATGCATGATGCATGGTTGCTGCAATTAAAAAATTTGCAGACGACTCGGCAACGTAGCGGGCCCGCATTGAGAGTCCGCCTTTGGGCATGTGAAGTGGATTGTGCTTATTATCTGTGCATGAAAACTTTCATACTTTCCGGGCCGCCTCTTCGAGATATAGAGCTTGGGAATGATATGCGGGTAGATGCAGGCGCATTGCATGATACAGATTGACCCTGCGTGTCGTTGAAGGGGGACACAATGGCTGATGGATTAGATCTGCGAGGCGATCACTGGATGATGTGTTCAAATTCACAGCAGGAAGACAGGATCTCAGCCGATGACTATTTGCGACATAAATTGTAGGAGTTTTTGAATCCCGAAACATGAACTCGCGCGTTATTTTCTCTCTGCGCATAGAGCCTTGGCATTTTGTATAGCTGAGAGATGCTTGAGCTCTACGTGAACTATCTAGCACATGTCGAGTCTCTAACCCCGTTAAGTCCACGATTTAGCTACTCCAGAAAAATCTTACTCGACAACTAACTCCAATGAAGTTGGGTCTCGAAATATCGGTGTGCACGGCACACGAGCTCGTATTTAGTTCTAGCAAAGAAATTGCTGCTAAGTGCTTCCAATTTCAGGACCATCTTGTCTTGCCTCTCGATGAACTTTTGCATTTTCTAGAAGTTGTATTTACGTTCGCTTGCCTAGGCGTGCTCCATTTATAGAACGGCCAATGACAGGTCTTTGGATGTCACCACTGACTCTAACCCCGAAGTACTGGGTTAGCAAGAACGAAACGGCACAGATCATTCTGATCTAGTGCAGCTTTTTATTTTTAACGTTAGCGTCGCTGGTTTCATGCAGTGAGAGGGTTGTCTTGAATAAATGCAGCAGAGCTCCAACAGGAGCTTGACGAAAGGAGACAGCTATCAAAATTAGAGCATACTTATGGGAGCGTACACGGGAACGTCAGTGTTCATGTACCTCTTTCGCAGCTCTGACATATCAATGTACAGTTAGGTGAAATCCCCATTATCTTCCGTATCTATAAAATAGGTGTTCAATCCCCCGTTTGTTATGCTCATACAGTTTCTGTGCTAAATATGTGTTGGCTGACTTGTCGGACTTGGAAGAAGGGGTGCCACAGCGCTTCAGTCGGGAACAAATGTAACGGCGCCCAAACGCAGCCCGAAGAAAGCGGAGCTTTGTAAAACCTTAGTTATCTTTACAAAAAGCAGTAAGAGGCAAGCCGTGACACCTCTTGGTTTGCCTTTCGTCGCTACCTTATGGCTTGACTTTGCGGGCGTCAAGGCGGACGCAGATGTGTGGTCGACAAAAAGTTTTACGATAAATTTCCGTTACACTCTTCTTGAAATGATGTGAGCTATAATATCTGTATTGCTAGTATACCTATACTAGTGGTAGTAATAAGCTCAATCGTTTGACATGATAAGCTGCCTAAAACGAAGTACATAGTAATTCGGGTAACTACGTAGTAAAAGGAATTGAGGAAAGAGTATTCACGGAAAAATGCATAAATAGGGAAAGTGAGTGATGATAAAGGCTGTGAGCTCCGTAGTTCCCTGTTGTCAATCCCACAAGACTCAGAAGAGGCGACCAGCAGCGCTAGGCATTGACTAGGATTAGCTACTAAACGGCACATTTGAAGCGGTGCACATAGATAAGAATGTGCCAGTGGGTGTCTTGCATTAGCTTGGAGGTCTACAATGGTATCTATCTGACGTCGCACCACATGGCATCACCCTGTCCTTCGGTATCAAGGGGAGCGGAGGGTTCAGCGTAGAGATGTTTGGCGGTGAGCAAGAACTCAAACATTAGAAGTCAGATAATGGAGTTCTGAAGATGAGATCTCAATGAATATTAGCATCCACATCCATTTACAACTCGGCTGCTTGATACTCGTGTTCACGTCTATGAGAAGTCCGAGCTTAGAACCACACAACAAAGCAATGCGACAGAAGATCGTGTACGTATGGCTACCAGCTGGAGGATAAATGTACAGTAACCTTGCCTTCACTACCCTTCCGCTTCCAGGAGTACGACTCTCAACGACAAAAGCTGGTCCAATGGTAGTCCCTACTGGAGCAGCCAGCGGTCGATATTTATAAGTACTTACAGTGTTTAACAATAGATACAAGCAGTAGGGCGATATTTTGGGGCTCAGTTCAGGTTGATACGAGGCCCACTGCGGCATTGGGCTCTCGACGTTCGCGTAGCTAGCCAGAATGGGCGACCGAATAGCATGACTAGGGGTTACTCCGAGAGCTCACTGCACTGTCGTTTTGCTCACTGCCTCCTTCACGGTGCCCGAAGCGTTGCGGAAGGCGCCACTCCCAGGACGCAACCAGGATCCCGTCAACTTGACACCAAGGCACCAAACTCAATTGGTATCCGTAGCTCTATAGATCAACTGGTTACGAAAGTTTTAGCACTCACAGAAAACCCTAGAAGCAGATACTCTAGGACCATTTCAGACACCCGAATCAAGGCACGCACAGGTTCACACTAGTCACGGTTCCGACTTAGTTTTGCAATACATATGCAGGAATCATTCTCTATCATTCCACTAGTACTGCTTGTGGACCTTGAAACAGCTCCCATACCCATATTTGATATACAAGACACACGAATTCAACATTAAACCAGCATTTCAGCTCACATACCATGTACTTGATTATACACGATATAAGACAAAATAAAGTAAATTTCTGATCCTTGAGTACAGATTAACTGTCAAAATTCAGTTATTTTCTCGAAAAAGCCATTAATTTTTCTGAAAAAGTGGGTTTTTTAATTTCGCAAAATTTTTAAAAAAACGCAGAACATATACGACATCTCAGCAAAAATTTGACATCTGGGCGTCTGGTGTAGTTGGTTATCACATGTGCTTAGCATGCACGAGGTCAGCGGTTCGACTCCGCTGTCGTCCAAATTTTTTGATCTCAGTACAGCCGAACTCGCCAGGGGTTATTGGCCAATCATCGATCAGTGAATAATGTTGACAGAGTCTAACATAACGAGAAGCTATCGCCTACATGCGTTCTCAACTCAGTTTTTTACTAGAAAACACCCAAAAAATGCCCCAATTACACACAAACTCCGGTGAATAGGCTCCTTACCGGCCATATTCAGGTTCATCACCATCATCTCTTCGTCCTCACATAATCACCATGCTCAGAGTATCGTCGGTGACTCGGCCAGTTTTGCGTGCTGGCGCGGGAAAATCGGTTTCGCAAAGACGCTCAATCCAGACCTTCGAGGCTCTGGACTCCCAGGTGAACATTCTTCGCAATGGTAAGGCCGTTATGGCCCAGGGTAGCGGTGGCCGTAGCTCGCGGTCTGGCTACACCGTGACCGTGTTTGGTTGCGCTGGTCTTGTTGGCACACAGCTTGTTACTCGTCTGGCCAAGCATGGAACTCTTGTCACTGCTCCTTTCCGCGAGGAGATCTATAAGCGTCACCTCAAACCCACTGGTGATCTGGGCGTTGTAAATTTCCAAGAGTTCGATTTGCGCAACATCAAATCCATTGAAGATTCCGTGCGCTCTTCTGATGTTGTTGTCAACTTGATTGGCCGCAACTGGAAGACCAAAAATTTCAGTTTTGAGGACGTGCACATCGAGGGTGCTCGCCGCATCGCTCAGGCCGCTACAGATGCTGGTGTCCCCCGCCTTATTCACGTCAGCTCTCACTCTGTTGACCCCAATAGTGCCTCTGATTTCTACCGTACAAAGGCCATTGGTGAGGAGGTTGTGCGCGAGGCGTACCCTGATGCAACCATTGTGCGTCCTGCCCCTGTCTTTGGTGTCCAAGACCAATTCATTAACTACATGGCTCACCATGACTTTTTATTGAGTGCTAGCGGTGGTAAAGAGCTCATCAAACCCACTTACTTGTTTGATCTCTCCAAGGCTCTCGAGATTATGTGTTACAATGACGAAACTACTGGCAAACTCTACGAGCTGAACGGTCCCGATACCCTCTCTATTGCTCAGATTCATGAATGGGTCAAGGAGGATGTCAAACGTGACCTCAAGCTTCTGCACTTGCCCAAGCCTGTCCTCAAGGCCATAACTACATTCTTGCAGTACGGTGCGTACTGGGAAGGTGTGATCACCCCTGACATTGTTGAGCGCCAGCTCATCGACCAGATTGAGACACCCGGCGCTCTTGGCTACGCAGATCTCGGCATTACCCCCCAGCATTTAAAAGACCACATCCGCAAGCTCGTTTACTGGCACCGCCCCAACGCCGTCCAGAGAGATTCTCAGGAAACCGACTCCAGACGTCGTAAGGAGAACGAGAGCTGGTCCAATATTGTTCAGTGAACCGACCAGCGGTTGTCTACGTAGTATACAGCTAATCTAGATTATTACCGACCGGCAGCAGAGAGATTATGCCAGTTTTAAGGACCCTGAGGGTAAGGTACCTGACGAGGCACCTCAGCTGAGGCAGCGTTCGTACTCTGGCTCTGCGTGGCCACCTGGACAGCAGGGTTTGCGGGCTGCAAAGGTGACCTAGCGTCTTGAAGACCCTGTGCCTGAGAATATTCTGGGCCACCAGGGATACCTACAGGTGCGCTATAATTCCCTGTCTGCGGGGTGTAGACTTGTGGTGCTGATGAAGCTTCGATTTGTGGTACTACAACCGCTGGTTTCTCGACATGTGAGGCTCCTATCGCTGGGATACCTCCAACGACTGCATCCTCGATTTTCGGTACTTTCGCCGGCTGCTCAACGTCAGGCTCAATGGCGGGATCCTCGTCTGGAGTCTCTGTGCGCTCGTGTTTGTGCGTCAATCGGTACTCGATTTCCTCCAGAGTCTCTTCAACCACCGCCTGCTCACCACGAATACGCCGTGACTGTCGTGCGCCAAGTTCTGCGGGTGGTGCACCCCACTCCTTATCGGTCTCCGGTTTTTTTCGCGTAACTGCTTTTTCAAACTCCTCATCGTATGCCATCATTGAGTAATTTACACGGCGCGCACGAGTGCGTCTTGGCTCACGATGTGAGGTCGCCCGCAACATTTCAGCCTCCCTGACGAGCTGGTTGTGACGGCGTTGGCGGCGCTGCTCTTTGATGCGACGTTCTTCAGAATCACGCGCTATGGGCAGGAACTCTTCAAGAATCTGCACAAGTGATTGACTCAATTCACCGGTCTCCTCACTAAGTTTACGAGTGAAAACCTCGAGCTCGTCACTGTTGGAAGCCACGGGTGTCCAGTTTACCACAGAGATATAAGGGTTTGTCTCGCGATAGAATCGAAACCGCGTATCGCCAACAACACCTTTACAGAAGTAATATCGGTTATGCCCGTCATCGAGTCCTGTATAACAGAGGACACTGTCAGCACCAATTTTCGACATATGCTGGTTTAAGGTTTTTGAATTCTGCAGAGACCACTGGGCCAAAACATGCAAGAACTCAAGACGTTCAATCGGAGTGAGCAGATCGAACACATCTTGTGATTTCCACTGTAGATTCGGGCTTAGTCTAAATGAACTACCCAAAGCTGGCAGCTGAGAGTGGAGTTCCTGAAGCGCGGAGACGTAGCGTTTGTATTCGATCTCCTTCTTCCGGTTGAGGACTAGACCCAAAATACGCGCAAAGAGCTTGTGGATTGCGGGGTTGCTCTCAAGCACGCCTTCTTCTATATCCTGAGGCCCAAGCCCTCCAAGGTCGACAAAGAAAGGGGAAAAGGTCGTGATATAGAGACACAACCAGCCCACGGCCGGGTGGTACTTGAGTTCCTCAGGATCTGGCTTGGGAGCAGCGTTGAGAGGCTTCCAGGGAACGTCCTCTGGGTATATTGGTTTGGGTACGCGTCTAGACCGCTTTGGGCGAGGCCTGGCGCGCCTTTTGGGGGCAACCTCATGGTCACTCTCGTCCATATCGTCCTCGAGATCCTCTTCAGAGGGCTCTAGATCATCCAACTCATCCAGATCATCGTCATCGTCGTCTGCTAACTCCTCGTCAACACTAACGTCATCGGGGTTGTCCTGTTCCTCGGGGAACTCGTCCTCGGACTCTTCGTCTTCTTCATCGTCGACTATTTTAACGCGTCCTTTCGGAGGCTGCACGCTCTCCGCCTCGCGCGCGTTGTATATCACCGAACGGACGTTTCGACGGCTTCGACGTACTGGCATGAGTAAGCGTGCGGTGGTGGGAGAGGGAGGATAAGCGGTGCGAGGTGTGGAGGTGTGAAGGTAAGAATCTCGCTCAGCTGTTTGATGTATGACGTTCATTTCTACTGTTCGGTACATCCCGTTTGTGGCGCTTTTAGCTGCTCGTCCCGCTCCTCCACTTTGGTCACGTGTGCTAAGTAGACTGCCTCGAGGATGCATTGCAGCTGCAGGTGAGGTACGCGATACTCACACATGGTCTGGTTTAAATGCATAGACTTGAGAGATTCGGGCACTTGTTGACAAAGTGCAGTACTAGTGATACGTCGAGCGTCATGTTCAGCGGCCAGGTCTGGGTGTCGAGTTAGATTCATTTAACAGGTTAAGACCATAATAGCTACTATGAAGCACGTTTGAAGTTACAGTGCAGTGCATGGAGCCGCAGTGGATAGCTGTTCAGCATTTCTCATGTCTATGGCTCGCGCCGCAAATATACCTCTATGGCCATCTCGGTGATGTGGTTTCTTGCAGTGTTTACTGAGCTGATTTTTATGACAGTTTAGAGCCATGATCTCTCTATGTGTGTCAAGTAAGGGTGAATATGTAGTAGTTTTACTATAACTTACGAAGCTCCAGGTGTACCTGGCCTTTAGCTCTCATTGCCTTTATCGCAGTTAGGCGCCTCAGCTTATTCTGCTGATTAGTGCAATACCGGCCACAGTATAGTATTGCAATTAGGTTTGCAATGAGAGTAGCTGCGAGAACCCTGGCGGTCAATCCTTTCTTTCCGCCTACATTACACCTGATGGGTGTACCATGGCTATGATCACTCTGTCTTGTTCGCGTCGTCTGTTAACCACCACCTCGATGTTGCTAGCCTCATTTATGATACGTTCCAGCTCTTCAGCTAAACATTGACTTTGATGGAGGCGCAGCCTAGGAAAGAATTATGACGATGAAGAAGTGAGCAAGCCCAGAGCCATATGCGCTCTATTACATTTGCATCGCATGCGCATACGTATGCATGCACTGCGCCCATCGGGGAAGATCCGGGGAACATGCGTTTCGGCTGTAGGACCAGCGTCCCATGTACCCCAACCCCCAGTTTAAGTAATGGGCTCTGATCTAGGCAGACCAGAGTATGCACTCGTTTTAAATCGATTTTTAGTACATTGTCAGACACCTTACTCGTGAAAGCTCAATTGAAATGTGCAGTGTGGCCTTTACCACAAGTATGGGAAGCAGACGTATTCTTGAGATGATGGGGCGGCCCGAGCCCTCAAGCCAAAGAAGCCTCGTTCGGCCCCAAAAAGAATTTGAAGAGTCCTCCAAAAACAGAGATCAAGGAGATGGAAGTTTGGTCATTAGCAAATGCTCAAACTATCACGTTTTGAGGCTTACATTGAGGCTTGGCTGCATCCGCCCCTGCAAGCCACCACGCTTAGCCTGCACAGCCTTGCAGATGATGATCACTTCATGACGAGTGGCAACACCGTATACGGGTAGTACACACTGATTTCGGATCACATCCAGATCCAGTATCGCAGCAATAGTCCTATAAGGCACACATTATATCGTTGTATGATATTCTGCAGCTCATTCCTCTTACCCTTACCCTATAATCTACCTACATAAAACATCCCAAGTACCTGCATTAATTACAGAATAATGCCTCCGGCATGGATATACAACGACCAATTGGTAGATTTGACACCTCGTAGTCCTAAAGGCGGTGGAGGAGGAGGTCGTGGCTCTTCGGGGTCTAGTGGCTCTTCTAGTGGCTCCAGTTCAGGTTCTTCGGGGTCTAGTGGCTCTTCTAGTGGCTCCAGTTCAGGCTCTTCAGGCACCTCAGGTTCCTCGGGTTCTTCAGGGACTTCCTCTGGTACGAGCTCCGGATCGAGCTCATCTGGCTCTTCTGGCTCAGGGACAGGCTCTGGTGCAGGTGGTTTTTACGGAGGTGTTGCAGGTGGTTATGGTGCTGCTGGTGCCGCTGGTAACTGCAACCCCAATGTTAATAACAACAGTAATGCTTGCAGGAATTACAGGGGAAAACAGAGCGGATGGCATCGTTACGGCCGGTGGATTTTGTGCGGTGTCCTGGTATTCGTCGGTGTTGTTGCTATTGCGACATTACTATTTTGTCTTTATCGTAGACGCCGGCGGCGCGCTAGACCTGTCTACCGTGATGCTGAGAGTGGCCCTCCCGGTGCTGCTGAGCCTAATCATGCACAAACTCGATCTCCTGATAGTTCTGCAGTTGATAATTTTGGCGCAGATGCAAAAGGCGCTGGAGCCGAAAGCTCGGGAGCAGGTGGTACTGTCGCAAGAACTGCACGCGCGGAGTCTGGCGATGGAGTCACGGGAGGCGCTGGCGCAGACACTGAGGCTTCGTATACGCAACCCTCAGAAAAAGCGCAAATAGCTGGCAAGGCGGAATACACTGATGACACTGAGTTCGCAAACGATAACTCTGGGCGTCCAGGTAGCTTCGCCAAACCGGTGGTTGAGTATCCTGAGTATGGTAAGCCACTAAACAAATGATGCACTCAATGAATAATTCACTTTTATATATAACCCTCGCTTCATAGGATTTTACGTCTGATTTCACTCTACTTGGACATTATCGACAATTCCTAGTTGTACACTCGTCTCAACAACCAGAAGCTTACCAGGTCCAGACACGATGAGTTTGACAATACTTGACTTTGTTATTTTTAAATTAGTGGAACATGACCATTTCTGTCCGTCGGAGCGACTTGTCTCCTCGATTGAGGTGGCACACGGGGCCCTCGCACACCACGGTCGCGCCATTTTGAGGACATGGAGCCACAATCATTGCTTGTGGCTCCCCATACTTTCTAGACGTCTCAAATGGACCCTGTAAAAACAGAGCGCTATGCGTGAGCGTTGTTCGCCGGGCTGTGACCATCGAGCCACTGAGCAGTTGTGGGTGCCCTTGCATCCAGAGCAATACCTCAACTGAACGTGAGGCCCGGGTGCTGACAATCAGTTTCGAATAATATCGTACATATCCTAAGAATCTAATAATGCAAATGTTTTGAGATTTTGATGCTGACAGTCAACGCGGTGTGCACGCCCTAATAATCGCGGAATATACGCACCTGGCTGTCGATCAATGCAATTTTGGACACAAGGTCACGTTCCTTCTCACGGAATTTTTTCAGTTCAGATTTTTCAGCCGCAGTCAAGTATTTTTCA
Source organism: Wickerhamiella alocasiicola (assembly GCA_022577715.1). NCBI lineage: Eukaryota > Fungi > Ascomycota > Dipodascomycetes > Dipodascales > Trichomonascaceae > Wickerhamiella > Wickerhamiella alocasiicola. The sequence goes on from JAKIRU010000031.1 coordinate 17,297, forward strand.
GGGTCAGTCTGAACGTCCTGACGGTTAAGTTTTCCCATAAGTGTTGTCTGAGACTTGCGTAACTCGTCAAGTTCTGTATACACTTTGCAAATACTGGCATATAATTCATCAAGGACACGGTGATACGCCTTATCACGTTTGTGGTACCAGAAATACATATTTCTTCCGGGCGCACGGTCGTTTCCTCTGGGCACTTCTTGAAGGTCAATGAACCCAAAAAGTTGGAGCTTTGTTAGTTCATGACGAATGTCCCGCTGCTGAACAAGAGCGAGCTGGCCAAGATATTTTTCGTCGACCTTAGACTGGTCGCGAATGACCCGCAATAGTCTTGCACATGTTGGGCCAAAGATATCTTTGACCATACCATCAAAGGTTGTACGACGCAAATCCTCAATGACCTGGTCAAAAGGTACAAACCACTGGCTATCGCCAGCTCGTCTTATGAACCTTACAGGCGACTCCTCGAGGAGTTGCAAGTGCTTTGTGACCAGCTCATTCTTGCTAAAGGTGTGGATGTTGTTGATACCATTATTGGCAAGTTTTTGACGCTTGTTGGGCTGCTCAGTTGATTCCTCTTCCGTCTTGTTATTGCGAACAAACCCTTCGGTCAAGTCAATATTTTCGAGCTCACGAGCGATGGCCAGTGTCGAGACATTATGTTCGGGGCAAGGCACCCGTCTCTGGTGCATCGATTTGAACTTGCGCTCGCTAAGGGCCAAGGCTTTTTCGTACACCAGTGCAGTGGTTTTACCGATGCGCAGCGCAGCAAACGCCACCAATGCCTCTCTTCTCCCCACCGCTAAGAACCGTTCGGGATTGACAGTGAGCAGGGTATCAGGAGTCAAAGAGTCGTGGTTTCCCGAGGGTGCGGTAATCTTCGCCAGTTCAGTGTCAGTAGCGGCTTGAACCTGAACCTTTTTCTGGGCGTCGGAGAGTGCAAGACCCGCAGGATCAGAAACAAGTTTATTGTATTGAGCTCGCTTGATATGGGTACAAAGGTCGAGCATTGGCCAGAAGTCGTAATCAGAGATGTGTTTAATAGTTCCTGTCTTGATCATGGCTTTAATATCGTCCTCTGAGCATCCCGAAAACTGCTGCAAATCACTAACAGAGAGGTGCCCAAGCACTGCTAACGACGACAAAATTTTGGGCCCTGCATCTGAGCCAAATGCAGACAAGCAGGTGGCCTGAAACCAGCCCTGACGTAGAAAATCGTAGATATGCAGCAGATTCACCGAGTAAAAAGTTTTATAACTGGCAGAATCAGTCCAAAAAAGGGCCGCACGTACCTGCACGAGGGACACGAGGCAGCGATAAACTACAGTGGGGTGCAGCTTGAGGCGATTTGAAATGTCACGCGCAGTCAGGCGGCCCACTAGACCGAGTAAATTCACTATATCAGCTGCAACTTGGCCGTAAAGGTCATGAACTATGATCTTGCATAGCTCAAGCATGGAGATTATTTTGTCACGGGGTGGTGGGGGGTCTAGCGGCCTCAGGTACGACAAAGGCTGGGAATTCAGATTACGAGAAGTGTTTCAGATTACACGAGATTATGAGCTGGGTATATTGGGGAGGAATAGTTCCCTGGCTGATGATACCATACCGGGCCTTAATTTTTGTGGGCTGTTGGCTCTGCCTTGAGACTCTGGAGTTCTAGGCGGGTGAATGTCAATCTGACAAGTAATGAAATAGTAAATTTCCAATATATGCTAGCAGTACAATTCCTGCAACGCGCATGTAGTCGCTAGAAACTCGCGCATCGAAAGCGATCGCGAAGTGGGGGGTCAGGAAAGCTCCTTCCAAATTGAAGGGGTCAAGGCTTTTTAAATCTAAGTTGTGTTCCGATCAACTTTGGCTTGATACAGATGCGGGAAATTGGCTGTGATAAAATAAATCAATATCTGGAGTCTGGGCAGTCTTATTTGGATACTTGAAACTGCGATTAAAGACTTTTCAAAGCTCTTTTGGTTCTCGTGCAAGAAGCAAGCGTTCAAAACGTTGATTTTAGTTACAGGGGTTCGGGCCAATTCTCAATTGTTCTGGCCGAGTGATTCGTTACACCGGAGGTTATAATAAACAAGACGCATACAAGCTCTTTCCCTTGGTTTATTATCGAAGCTATATTCCCTGGCCCTGCGCTATATCATTACAACAAGGCCGTATGCACCGTGGATCACGTGACGATAAGCCAGGCACATGGACCAGAATCTGAGCATATAACTACTTGAAAGCTAGCGGCCGTCCAAGGAAATTCTACTAATACTGTACACCATTAGCCGTTGCGCCTACCCACACCCACTCAACCCCTTCCTATGAGATAAGGTCATGCTAATGTACAGTAAGCACTTACACGCAATGCGGGTCATACTGACCTGGAGCAGTGGACCCTAGTAGGTTGAGCTTCTTCACTCACTGAATTAATTCTAGACGTAATTGACCCTTAGAACATACCTTGCAGTACCTTTGCATGCACAAGGGATGCTGTACCGCTGCCGTCTGCATAACAATGCACATCCTGCAGGAGCACACGCATACACCGTTAAATCTAACTATCCTCACAGAATTAGGGCGCAAAAAAGAGTGTACGCTTAATATCTTATCACCAAGAGTACTGACCCATTAATTTGCTCCTACCGCGTCGCAATTCACGATATTACCTCTGCGCCGCATCCCCTTACCTCAACTCCTTACCTAAGCAAAGCATTCTAGGACCCCCCCAAAACGGCCCCATCACTTTCCTCTTCAAACAGTTTAGCAATGTCTAGTGAACGTGGACGAGGTGGATTCAGTGATCGTGGTGGCCGTGGCCGTGGCCGTGGTGACTCTCGCGGTGGTCGCGGTGGTTTCTCAGACCGCGGCGGACGTGGTGGCCGCGGTGGACGCGGTGGTGGCCGTGGTGGCCGCGGAGGATTCAATGCCGGTCCTCCCCCCGTGCAGGGACCCGCCGCCACTTATGAGTTATTGTCAGATAATTCGAACGCGCAGCTTGCAGCCGCGAAGAATCTTGCTTCACTGGGTTACGATTCTGAGCGCAGCTTCGCTCTTCGCCCCGATTTCGGTACCCGTGGTGAAAACATCAAGCTTGGCACAAACTGCATCACTTATGATGCTAAGGGACTTAAGGTCTACAAGTACGTAGTCAGTTTCCCTAAGGAACTGGAGGCCAAGAAAGCGCTTCGTATTGACCTCATCGACAACCTTTTGAGTCAGCTGATCGCCGAGAACAAGGCTTATGCAAAGCAGATTGGCCACGACCATAACGACAACATCTTATCGTTTATTCCACTCCCTGTTAAGGACCGTAAATTTGAGCTCTATGAGGTCGAAACCGGCCAGGGTCGCCCTACTCCCGTGACCATTGGTTCGCCAACTGAGCTCGATGTGGATGATTTGTTGCGCTATTGCAATGTTGCAGATTTGAATGCTGTCCAGGGCCAAGATATTACCAATACAGTCAACGCCTTGGACGTGCTACTCACATCTCGTATCGCCAGCTCTTCAAGTGATGGTAAGGGTCCTACTATCGTGAAGCTGAGTGCTAACAAGGTGATGATTGTGGAGAAATGGAAAGGCCAAGACCCCATTGACCGTGGATTGTACCTTTGTTCCGGCTATTTGGCCTCCGTTAGACCCACTTTTGGTCGGGTCTTGATCAACGTGAAGCGTAACGCGGCAGCATTTTACAAGGCCCATAACCCTGATGGTTCAAACATGAGCTTCTTGGAGTACGCAGCTGACTACTTTGGTACCAACGATACTCAAAAGCTTGCTGATCTGGTTCAGAAAAACCGTGGATTCTTTGTTGGTATCAAGATTACTCGCCCCCACTTGAAGTACTCTCGCCCCAAGGCCATCTTCAGCATTGTTGCAAAGACTGCTAAGAATATGACTTTCAAGACAGATGATGGCAAGCTTCACTCTGTTGCCGACTACTTTAAAGAGTCTTATAACCTCAAACTTAAGGCCCCTGACTTCCCCCTTCTGCATCTTGGAGGAACCACTTATTTGCCTGCTGAATGCGCCTTCATCATGCCTTATCAGGCTTACAAGGGTAAGGTCATCGACACCACTACGATGCTGAACTTCACCAAGCGTCCTGCCGGGGACACGGCCAAGATTCTCGCGAATGATATCTTGCCTCAGGTTCAGAACGGTGAGAAACGTGTTGGTACCAAGATGTTGCTTGTGCCCGGTCGTATCCTGCCTGCTCCCGCCGTTGCCTACAAGAACAAGACCATCACTTCCTCCCCCGCTGAGCCTACTAAGAAGGGTGCTTGGAATTTGCAGGGCTGTAAGTTCATGGTCTCCGGCAAGGCACTTCCTTTGTGTGGTTTCATCGTCATTACTGACCGTTTCTGCAAGCTTGATAATACCATGAAGGAGGCCATCGCTGCTTTCTATAAGGAGTTGCAGAACTGTGGTATCGGATTCCAACAGTTCAGCTCTAAAGAAGTTCCTCTGCAGGGTATGAACGGCTCTGCTCTCAGCAAGCTTGAAGATGATGTATTCCAGGCCGCTCGCAGCTTCAACAACTGCAACTATGTCCTTGTTGTTTTGCCCCAGAAGAACACCGCTATCTACGAGTCGGTCAAGCGTGCCACTGATTTGCGTGCTGGTGTCAACTCTAACTGCTGTGTCGCCAACAAGCTCACCAAGAAGCGTGGCCCTTCCTTTGACCTTGGATACTTTGCCAACATTGCCATGAAGGTCAATCTCAAGCTCGGCGGCTCCAACCACGTTCTTGGTCAGGCTTCTGCCTTGGCTCCCGGTACTATGTTGATGGGTGCGGATGTTACTCACCCCACCAATATTCAACCCGGCCAAAAGGACCTCGGTCTCTCTGTTGCCTCTGTGGTTGCCTCTTACGACAAGTTCCACTCCAACTTCCCCGGTTCTTTGCGTGCTCAGAAGGGCAAACAGGAGATGATTGCTGACATGAAAGAGATGACATTGGAGCGCTTGCACTTTTATGTCAAGAATAACCGTGTCCTTCCCAAACACGTCCTGTTCTACCGCGATGGTGTCTCCGAGTCTCAGTTTAAGCAGGTCATCGAGGATGAGATCTCGCAGATCAAAGCTGCTCTCAAGGAGGCCCAGGTGAAATTCAACGCCAAGGAGACCCCTAAGCTCACCGTCTTGTCTACTGTCAAGCGTGTCAACGCCCGCTTTTTCCCTGTGGATGAGAAGACCGACAAGGGTAACCCTGCCACTGCCATGGACAACGTCTTGGCTGGTGCCACCATTGATCGTGGCATCACTTCCCCCTATATGTTTGACTTCTTTATCCAGTCTCAACAGCTGCCGCAGAAGGGCACTACTGCCACTCCTACGCACTACTACGTGCTCTACGACAACTTTGGCTATAAGTCTGACGATATTCAGAAGATTACTTATGACCTCTGTCATATTTTTTCTCGTGCCACACGCTCTGTGAAGGTGTGCCCCCCCGCCTACTATGCGGACTTGCTGTGCACCCGTGGCCGTTGCTATGTCAAACCAAAGCAGCCTTTCCCAGAAATCAATGCCAAGATTCTCGACACTATGTACTACATTTAAGGTAATTAGTTAAGGGTTCAAGTCTGTATTATTTATTAGTGCGTAAAACCAGGCCCAGCCAGACTGGGAGCTTGTGAAAGCGCCGATGCCTTTGCCCGTCCCGATGGGACTGTAGTCTAACAGTCTAGCAGGTGTGACGCTGCGTAGTAATGGCCTGTGTAGGATACGCTAGCTGTTTGACAGCGTGTCCTACACTATGAACAGTATCCCTGCACAGGGCAGTAGCGGCACCGAGTTTGCCAGCGACGGCCGCATGACGTACCTGTTCTGGCGCAGTGCCTGCTTGAGCATGTGCTTTAGCTTCAGAGTGCTGGTACTTTTGATTGGATGAAAGTTAAGATTCTTGGTAGAGATGTGAGTCGTGAGTGAGCCTGCGGCAAAGCGCAGAGCACAGCCGCGAGCCGCGGAGCCTCGAGCGTACTCCAAAGTGCGCGATCGGTCGCAGCACGTCGCTGGTAGAGCACATGACCCCACACTATTTCTAGAATTCGTACTATAATTAGAAGACACCATAAAATGAAGCGCTGCAACGGCTGCACCGGTTGCAATAGCCCCTCACTCAACTACTGAGCATGGTATTGAGCTTGACAGAGATCGATTAAAGGAGCGAGCCTGGAGCTGTGCTGTCTGCGCTAAGAGATTATTTAAGAAGCCAAGGAAACTTTTGCGGTCGGACAAGGCCACGTGAGCCGTCAAGCTCAGCAACAATGCCGTAAACGGCTGCCTTGGCCGTGCGGTCGGGTTTAAGTTGTCAAAAGGCCCGTTCTTTGTAACACTTAGAGCAGCTCTTTTTCTAACGCTATGCAGCCGTTGTGCCACATCTGGACTTCCACCCTATATAGCTACGGCTCAGTGCGCAAATGCATATCAAGTACTTATATTGTTAGTTTTTTTTTTTTTTTTTTTTTCGTAAAATTACTACAAGCCGCTAACTAGGCATATATTTCTATATACTTTCTGGCATTATACGGCCCGCAATAATAGTCCGTTTTTTTGAAGTTATACAGTTCCCACATTTCAGTAGATGTTATACCTTGGAGCCTTGTCCGGAAACCTTGTCCCTTTTTGCACGAGCCATTGCTTCATGCGGTTCTTAAAGTGGACGTAGTCCTGCCAAGGGGAGGTAGTCCTCGCCCAGCGGCACTCTTTCCAATATACACCAATTCCATAATAGAAATTAGCCATCTCTTCATGCCATCTCGTGCGCTGCTCTTCTTTCTTGAGGTCTCTATAGTCTTGATACAACGCTACCCAGTTAGTGTACTGGTGCGTATAGGCTCTCGGCCTAGTGTCTCTCCATAAGCGCTGCACAAAGGTGCACTCATTATTGTTAGGGAGCGCAGAATGAAGATAAAGAAAACAAAATAGTTGTCGTTGTAAGATAAATAGTCACAATAGGCTGCTACGGCGTAGTGGCAGTCTATCATATTCGCCATTTGATTATATAGTTACACTCACAGCTCGTATGGCTCTGGAAAGTGGTCTATCCTCGTGCGGGCGCTCAACATGTACCATATGCAAGAATGCCAAGTGCATGTGCACAAATAACTATGCAAGAAGGTATTAGAGCGTAGTACAGTGTATTACAGCAGCTCCCCGGTATTCCATCCTCACTAGTACTACGACTCCATGTTCGGATTTAACCTGGTCAAATGCTTGATAGTGGCAAGTTCTAAACTCGTCGTCGGGCCAGCCTCTCGACCCGAAAGGGTCGAAGCTGTGGGAAAGTAAGTGATAGAATCAGCGTGATCCCGCAGGACCAGAGAACTTGATGAAGTATTATTACAATTGGGTTTAGCAACTATATCTCAATAAATTAACTAGAACGAGCTGTATATATGAGTAGTCTCAAACACGAGGGGCTACTCTTGTAAATTCTGTAGAGAAACGAGCTCGGAGTACCGGCCATTCAAAGCCAAGAGTTCATGATGCGTACCTTGCTCGACTATACGGCCGCGATCAAACACGTATATAACATCTGACCCTTGAATAGTGCTTAGACGGTGAGCTATTGCAATCGTTGTGCGACCTTTAGATGCCTTATCGAGAGCGGCTTGGACCACTTTCTCCGACTCGGCATCCAGAGCAGACGTAGCCTCATCAAGTAGTAATACCTTTGGTTTTTTCAGTAGTGCGCGGGCGATAGCTATACGTTGTTTCTGGCCGCCACTTAACAACGCGCCATGGCCACCCACCTCGGTGTCATAGCCCTCGGGAAGGGAAACGATGAAGTCATGAGCATTGGCTTCCATGCAAGCCTCTTCAAGCATTCCCTGCGTCACTTCTGAGTCTTCGCCGGGCCACCCCAACAGCAAGTTATCTCTAATGGTGCCCGAATACAACGTTGGTTCTTGCTGTACCATGGAGATGTGACTGCGCAAATTGTTAACGTTGAACTCGCGGAAATCGATACCGTCAAGGTAGATGCTACCGGCATCGGGATCATAGAAGCGATCTGCTAATCCAACGACAGTGCTTTTTCCACACCCGGATGCACCAACAAGAGCGACAGTTTGACCAGGTAGCACGTTCAAATTAACTCCGCGAAGCACAGGCACCTGAGGGCGTGTGGGGTATCTGAAATGAACATTATCGAGTCTGATAGCACCCTGGACTACTTCTAATGTTGTGCCTTCAGAAGATTGCGTGTCAATCAACGGGTTTGCATCGAGAATGTTAATAGCATTCTCTGCAGCCGTCTTCGCCTTGGCGAGATCAGGAATGTACTGAAAGATCATCGTAGCAGACACCGTACCAATAATCGTACCCAAAAAGACAACATAGTAATGAAATATCTGAATCTCGTGTTTGCTCAGAAGCTGTCCACCGTAGTACCAAATTAACGCTAGCACCAAGGGAAACATTCCTTCCGAAATACCGAAGAAGAGAGCCGCAAAAAAGGTCTGGCCATATGCACCAGCCACCTGAGCGTCGATAATAGAATTGTATTCTTGAGTGACTTGGTTTTCCCTCGTCAATGTTTGCACAGTGCGAATAGTATTTGTGAAGGATGTGGCCAAACCACCAGATCTTTCATAGGCAGCGTTGCGACTGGCCTCGAGTCTCCCAAGAATTTTAACGCGACAAAAACCGCTCACAAAGAGAATAGGAACGCAAGCAGTAGCTACAAGGCCCAGTTTCCAGTTAAAAGCAATACCCGTGACAAGACCACCAATAATGGTAGCAAGGGTTTGTAAAATTTGGCCCATGGTAGCACCACCGAGGGCCTCAATGGCTTTCCCATCTCTGGCAAGTACAGATACTAAGGCACCTGGGGTGTTCTTATCGACGTCGAAAAAAGCGATATCCATGCGCATGAGCTGGCGGAATAAAGCGCGACGAACGTTGTGCAGAAGGTGATCATTGGCGGTGTTCATCGCCATCATGGACAAAAAGACAAAGATTATCTGAAGCATGCCGACCATGAAGAAGAACCAGGCATATGTGTTCACTCTGTGCATCATACTAGCGTACAAAGAAGGAGGTACCATAACCGTCTGAGCGTATTTACCGAGCAGCATTGCAAATCCAATGACAGCGTAACCAATTGCACAGCTTGTTATTAGAGCAAATGAAAGGCGGGGGATCTGATTCTTATTGTACTCGAGGACAAATTTGATCACATCGACATATGAGTGTTTCCGTTTTTCTAGGCCCGGTATAGGTGTCGCGACAAAGTCACTGCTTTCCTCGACAAATTCGTCTTCCTGAATTGTTATTTCGTTACGCTTCTTTTCTCCTTGCTTGATGCTTTGCATCTCAACCAAATTTGCATAAGTGCCGTTAGCGGCGAGAAGCTCATGGTGTGTTCCTTGCTCGATGATTTCTCCTTTCGACATAACAACAATCCGATCGGCATTTTTGATAGTACTCAAACGGTGAGCAATGACTATTGTGGTGCGGGATGATGAGGCTTTCTCGAGCGCATCTTGAACAATGCCCTCCGACTTGGTGTCAAGGGCGGACGTGGCTTCATCGAGAAGCAGGATTTTAGGATCGGAAATAATCGCACGAGCAATAACAATGCGCTGTTTTTGTCCTCCACTGAGCAGAAAGCCTCTCTCACCAACGTTAGTATCTAGTCCTTGATCAAGTGTTTGGATGAAATCCCACGCATTGGCTTGCTTGCAGGCATCAATGACAAGGTGGCGCTTTGTCTCGTCATCAGAGTTTTCGAATTTGGTACCAATAAGCCCATATGATATATTCTCAGCAATCGAAGCAGCGAAAAGAGTAGGCTCCTGCGATACTAAACCAATGTGCTGTCGCAACCATTTGAGATCGAAGTCTTGGATTTCAATACCGTCCACACTAATAGAGCCATTCAGGGGTAAATAAAAGCGCTCAAGTAAACCTATAACTGTACTTTTTCCCGATCCTGAAGGCCCAACCAACGCGACAGTTTCACCTGGGGAAATCTTGAGAGAGAAATTGGGCAGCACCAAAACATCGGGGCGAGACGGGTAACGAAACTGTACATTGTCAAACTTGATCGTACCTTCTAGCCATTCAGGCTTCACTCCCGTGGCATCTGTGTCGATAACTGGAACTCGGTTGATAGTCTCGTTCAGGCTCTTTGCAGCCGAGAACCCTGCTGAAAGGCTCATGATTTGAGGCGCTAATCCAGCAAAGTTGAACATCCCCAAAAGAAGAGAAACCATGACAGTGATAAGTTTACCAACAGATGTGTCGCCATCTCTTATGAGTCGAAATCCCTCCCAAGTTACAAGAGCATAAAGAAATCCTAGCGTGGACCCCATTACTGCCATCATCAAGGATTTGTGAATACTAGCTCTGTTGCTCACCTTGTGAGATTTCTGCAAATACGCGTCAAAGCGTTGCACAAGCTTAGACTGTGCTGAGATCGCGATACTGTTGCGCGCTGCACTAATAGACTCCTCGGCTATATTGGACCCCTGAGCATAGATGCCCTCAGCCCTTCCAGCAAATTTTCCGAGCATAGCACCATTGAAAGACACGTGAAAAGCAAACCATACTACTGCACTAAGGCCAATCAGAGCGAGCTTCCAATACGTAGCCAAGGCAATGACGATAGCCGCTACGAGAGTAGCAATAGCTTTAAGCAGCTGAACTACACGGTCACTGATGGCAGACTGTAAGCTTGCAGTGTCATTGGTGATTCGAGTCGCGACGCTGCCACTACCCAAGTGGTCAAAGTAACCAATGTTTTGACGAATGATTGCGCGCAGGTACTCTTTGCGATAGCGCGAAGCGATGAGATCACCCCGATTGTTGAAAATTAAAGCGGACAGAAAGCCAGAGCCAATTAAACCAATTGCGATATAAATGAAGTAGAGACAGTTGTGGTTGACTTTGTGAGTCAATTCCTCCGGGGTAGAAACACCTGCAGCAAAGTTGCGGAAATTATTTGTGATACCACCAACTACCAGCGTGAACATGGGGAACGCTGCGCCAGAAACTAGCGCAAAGAATACTCCAAACGTGAGTATGACAATATCGAACGCGGTGGCAAATCGATATAAAGTGAATATATTGACCTTAGGAGTCTCTGTTGCTGTTTGTGCTTTCAGAAGTTCGCTGTCTTCGGGGTGCAAACTCGAATGGAGATCGGATATACCTTTCGAAGCTCTAGCCAGCGACTTCTCCGAGATGATGCTCTTCTCCGAAGAATCTTGTTTCTTCGAGAAGAACATTATACTTCCAGGCATAATTTTGCGCACTCCGTTATTATATTGGGGACGTAGCCGTTAATCATCGCTGCGGATTGGCATATGCACTACGATGCAGGCGCATGTGCATACTGGGAGGGAACACTGGGGGATAAGCTGATCCTCGAACCACATTCCAGAAAATTAAAAGGCAAAGATTTGATGAAGAGTAAATGCACTCTAAATGTCTGATCATATAATTTCCTTTGAAGGACTCAGTCGCGACTAAGTTTTGCGCTGTAATTCTATTTCAAATCATTTCAAATCAATGCGCATACTGCAACGATATGCAGGACCACCACTCACATGCTAGCTTATACAACGGCTGAGGCAGTAATGGGGACATCAGAACAGCATTGTGATCCTCAACACCATCATTTGTAGAAAGACTATGATCAAAACTCGGATAAATTGATCGTGTCAAAACCCCCTGTAATTCCTTTCATATGCACTCATGCATGCACCCGCATCCTGAAGCCTGTCATCCAAGTATCGAAAGGGTAATTTCACGCCAGGTTCTTATTTTACCATAGCAACTGGTTCACTCCTCCATTTTCGCGCGGTCCCGTGTCATAATGAGTACAGTCTCAACGATAATTTCCCGCTAGGAATAGGGCTGGTTGATAACATACGAAAGTACGCGTTTCTTCCAAAAAAAGAATTATTAACCCTGAGATGCTGTGAATAAACTTCTAGAGAAACTTCAAACTTATACTGTCCTTCTTAAATGATCTTAAAATATACAATTAGCACAATTAGTAGCACCTGAGTGCGTGAGTTGAAGAGGGCTGTCGCGAAGCTACTGCCCGACGGTTGAACTCTCGAGGTCGGGCTGTGAAAGTCTTAGAAAGAATAGGGCTCGCTCAATGGCAAAAAACTGCTGCGCGGGTCCGGTGCGTTCTCGGAGTGCATGAGTAGTGTATAACGCAACCAGCATGTAACTAGCATGCACCCATTACATACTTTTGAGGAGGCTCTAGGAGATAGGAAGCACAAATGTCATTTAACAGATAGTCAATATGAGCTTGTATCTCAGAATGCGAGCCCGCGTCACAATGATTATTACGGTGGCTTGACTAGTACTAAGTATTCCGCCTAAATAAATAGTGCCCGTTAGGATCAACAAGAGTGATGTAATACTGATCGGGCAAATGTATACCTCGCACTAGCTCTTGTGCGAGTAATACCCGGAGAGAGGAACAGAAGGACTCCTGGTACACGAGCCCAATTTAACCGGAGCGTCATGGGGCCCAATAGACTGTGTACAATACAACAACTTCTGTAGAAACCACTTGCTAGGTACAAAGAGATCATGAACAGCTCATATTAGCACCTAAGCTCGGTTGAATTTCTCATCCAATATGGCCCTTCGCTGAGCCGAAACCTCTAGAATTTTGCCTGAGAATGAGTAGCCACCATCAAAAAATCTAGTCAAAAATCAACAAATAAGCGACAAGCTAAGGTTACGTATTGCCCACATGTTTAGGCGATCGGCACTGTTATGGCTGCCAAAGTTCGTATACCTGGAACCAGGCGGTGCTTGACGCGAACGACCGGAGTTCTACTAGAATGTTTTAATGAGTATTTTGAACAAAAAAGAACACGCACCAAGTTAGGCTTATTGCAACTGGCGCGCCCCCTTGCGCACAACTACAGCGCATGCAGTGATGGGTCACAAAACAGTTCCCCGAGCGGGCCCCTCCCGATTATATATAATGCGTGCTCCCCCTCTGCCCTCCGCTACCTTTTTACTACACCACATGTTTCGCAATTCGTTCCGTAGCACCTTTTCGTCCTTGTTTGGTTCCAACCAGAAGGACCCACTAGCTGAGCGAGCCCTAAATGCCCACGCAGAGATGATCAAGCACTCACCTGGAGCTTTGGTAAGAGGCCTTGAAGCAGATATTACATATCTCAGCTCGATTATTCAAGAGCTAGAGCCGTACGAGATTGATGAGATCGAGACGTTCGACCTGGACGCCGAGGACACGATCATCCCCTCTTCATCTCAGGTCAAAGAGGTCGAGGTATCGACTTATTCACCGCAGCGGCTCAATAAGCTGCTAATAAAGGTCGGCAACTACCACCATTGGCTTAAAAAGCAATCGCGCGCCAACAAGGCCACGCAGCGACAAAAAGAGCTCATAATGTATCTGACTTTTAGCGACATTCCAGGCGTCAAGTCGTTCCCTCTAGTTCTCACCGACTTAGTTGAGAAGATATCGGAGCAGGAAAACCCGCATTTGATGAGCTTCTACCACTCTCAGCTGCTCAATCAACTGGTGACTTTGAGGGAAGAGTTAGTCTGAAAGAGCTCAGACTGAGGGCGCCAAACGAGCGCAACGCGTAATTTAGAGTATTTAGCTTAATCACCGGCTCATTATGGCTCTCCCTCGCCAGCTTCATGTACTCTCACCCATTTATTTACATGCAGCCAGGTAAGGGTGGCGTCATCGATAGGCGACGGCAGCGATAGGTGACGCCGTCGGAAAAGTTGAATAGGGCATCACAGCATAAGTCATTATTTGAAATGTAAAATTTGAATTACGTCCTGTGCCGCGCCACGACTGATGGCTGCACCCTCCACCTGCCCGCTGACGCGCCGCTTACAACCATCACGCGGCTGACACGGCTTACTCTCACGGCGACCACAAACAAAGCCGAGAAAATACATCTTAAGCACACCCCGATACGCGTTTGCGTTAGTCAATTTGCATTTTAATTAGACTCTGTGGCTGCATCCAAAATGCTCGTGCAAAGAACCGCCATTTTGGACCCAAACACGCGTCTGCCCTTAACGGTTATCGACACCTCAAAGCTCAAAGGGCAGCTACCAGACGAGCATACAATACGTAAAAGTATCCAGCAGCTGCCCAAATCCGAGACTGCCATCATTTTTTTTGCCTCGCATTCGCCTAAAAAGCTGTCTATTACATGGCTCCAAAATGCAAACAAACTGATCGGCCACGATATTCGAAAACGCATCAAGCGAGTTTATATTGTTCATGAGAATTGGGTTTACAAAGCTCTTCTCAAGACCCTGGGCAGTATGTTGAGCCCCAAATTCATCAAAAAGCTTGTGTATATCAAGGACTTATCGGAGCTGGCACGCCACTGTGATATTACGCTCCTGAATATCTCCCGCGATGTATATTTGCATGATATCAAGCATAGCGACCAGATCTCGATCCCCAAGAACCCCCAACCATTGTATGGTTACCCCCTCGAGTACGGCCTGGACTTCTTCCCTCAGATCCTCAACTTTTTGTACGTTGCGCCCCTGACTGCGAAGTCCTTCGAGAAAACCGGTGGGTCAGAATTGGTATGGATTCTTCGGCAAGCCTTTGATCGTAATCAGACCATCGATCTTACTGAGTACGGACCCCAGATGGTTATCGCCGCTTTCAAGCTTTATTTATTTGAACTCCCCACTCCTTTGCTACCAATTGATCGAATCCCTTTGCCAATAAAGGAATCAGATGAGTACTGGAGTGAACTGATGCAATGCCCCAATGGATCTTTGCTGCTCGATATTCACAGGTTTCTACACCATGCATTTTCAGTGTATCACGTAGATGCCAAGATCATCTCCCAATCATTTGGACCTGCATTGTGTGGCCTGATCAATCCCTCGCGGGATAATGAAATGATCTGCGTTCGTGTAGCACGTTTACTGACCATGTACTCTGAGGCTAGTCCTAGCGAGTGCGTTGGTGCGGATGCGAGCGCAGACGGCGTTCACCTTGCCGCCACACCTTTAAGGGATGCTGAGTATGATATTTCCGCTGAAGATGCAAATACTCCAGCTCCCAATGAGTATGCACCAGAGGCTACCCCAGACGTCGATCATGAATCCAGTTCAGCCAACTCATTTGCATTAAACACTCCACCAGGTACCACGTTATTGGCTGCCAATCAAGTGGGTCCATTAGACCCCTCAGAACAGCTTGGAGCCGTGCTTTTACGTCCAACAAGCCCCGTCATTCGTCCATCAAGTCCTCTGAAGGAGTCCACGAATATCACCGCTAACCTCCCCACATTGAAGCCTGTGAAGCCAATAGCCGTCGCCCAACGCCGGGCGCTCAAGCCAAAGCCAAGTTTACGCAATGTCAGAGGTATGAAAGTGAGCGAGATCGCGAAGTTCTATGAGAATATCTGATAAGCGCTAAGCTTACGAGTGATTCGTTAATTTTACCAATGGATGCAAAGTACACTACTCATAAACTTGTTAAGTTCTATATATTAAATGCATTACCCTACTCAAACCGCCACTGAAGCCAAACATCGCGCATCTGCAATTCGCTCAGCGTTGTTTACCGACGAGGATTGCAAGCGTGTGACCCCCACTTGTTCAATCCGCGGTAGAGACGTAGTTAGCGAAGCAGAGCATGAATGTACCACTCAGCACACACAAAACACAGCTGATACACTACAGTTTTGTTAGAGGAAGAGCGCGTTTTGTAGCTGCCTCCTAACCTGTAATCTAACTTGGAGACTATGCACACTACTGCGGGTGGATAGGAGGCAGGTATATAACTGCATGTAGACTGAAAGCTCTGTAGTTACGCGGTAGTCCCTATACCCACGGCTTCGTATCTCCATAGGTCCTTAGTTCTAGAGCACCGTGGCTCCGTAGGTACGAAGAACCACAGCAGTACGTACCTATACAACCGTCTGTAGCTCCAAAGCCCCGCACCTCCATAGATATATAGTAGTCCATACCTATACAATGGTCTGTAGCTCCGTATAAGTCAATGTTGTCAGAGTGGCCCGTGCCTACATATGATGAAGTAGTGCATATTTCATCTGATCAATTGCTCTTTGTATGACTTGCCGTATTAATGTAACTGTCAATTAGTGGTTTACGCTAAATACGTCGGGATTGAATAGCTATAGAGACAAAACTCACATCCGATATATGGACCCATAATATGCACAATCCGAATAGTAGCTGCCATGCGTTATCTGGACGAGTGTCTCTTCTCAACTACTCGTAGTACTGACAACTTTGGGCTTAGGTATACTTGCGGGAACTAAGATTCCAGTACTGAGGCTGATTTCACTGGTTACCATTCAAATTGTATTTGCTCAGTTCATGGGATCGAGCCAATCACCCAACATCAAACTGCAAACACATCGGCACTCTCAGAAGAAGCATTAATGTCCGATTGCCGACCTATCGTGGTCACTGCAGGCCATGATCGACTGTGAATGCAATCTGTATTCTGTTCGCATCCAGCACCCATGGTGTTGGGCTTATTCTCTAGCGTTCGTCTTCACCAGAATAACCGAAAGAGACGCAAAAGTTTCGCGTTATCAGTGAAGTAGTACAATTGACTCGAGACCTTCGTATTTACGATAGAAGTACAAGACCATCAGTAACGTGACAGAGTCCTCGTTTGCACAAATTTCTACACGCATGTGGTTGCCTCAACCTCGACCACTGATAAGTCAGCCAGACAACAAACAAATAGCAAATTGCATCTTCTTTCCCATTCGAACTAGCGTGCTTGGGAATTTCAATAGTATTAGCTATCTGAAAAATACTCTGTACAATGACGTCACGGTTATCCACGTGCCTCCGTGGGGTTCGGGGAACGACCGAGGGTAGTAAAAGCCGCGGTAAATAGAGAAAAATGTCAAAAGTAAAAATATGTTGCCCCACAACCAAGAGCTGATCTAGCAGAAGGAATCAAAAAAGCGACTCTACCACCTTCGCGTAACTCTTAGCGCTTTTTGCCTAAATTGTCGCTGCTGCATTCATTACATAAAAACATGCGGTCTCGTCTGAACGGTCATGCATGTATAAAAAAGTGACACCATTAGGCAGATCCTGCTTTCTAACTTTTTCATTTTAGACCACACTCACCATGTCTCTTATAGGAAGCACCGCGTTTCAAAAATCAGATGGAACCCCCACTGGTATACCTCTAGTTGCGGGACACCGCGGCTTCAGAGGTCGCTATCCTGAAAACACCATGTTAGCGATTAGAGAAGGTGTTAAAGCCGGCGCTAAAGTAATTGAGACCGATATCCAACTCTCTAAGGACCAGGTTGTGGTGATGTGCCACGACGTCGACACCGGACGCTGTTTCAATGCGAATCGGACCGTCGAGAAAACTAACTTTCACGGGGACTTGGATCAGCTTGTCACCAAGGACAAGTATCAGCAGCCTATGCCTACGCTGATAGACTTTGCCAGGGCTTTCATTGAGGACCCTCTGTTCAAGGATGTCACTCTCATGATCGATGTTAAGCGGTCCAACGGTCCCCACGTCGTACCCCATATGGTCAAGGCTTTGGAACAGGTCGCCCCTCTTTCGGAGTGGAAGAAGCGTTGCATTCTTGGTGTGTGGCGCTTGGAGGTGCTCGCCGCCTGTGAGTCTGCCTGCCCTGAGCTGGACGTGTGCTTCATTGGTTGGGAACAGGGTCTTGCCTACAAGTTCATGGAGAGTCCGAGCTGTGCGGCCATTTCTCTTAACTATAGCTCTCTCACCATTCGTGGTGGTTCCGAGCTATTAGATGCTGCCAGAGCTAAAAACATGAAAGTTTACAGTTGGACTATTAATACCCCTGAACCCATGAAATGGAGTGTTGCAGCCCGTCTTGATGGTGTCATTACCGACTATCCCGACTTGCTGACGCGGTTTTTCGATACCATCTCAGAAAAGGATCTCTACGGTGAGTACTTCACTTCTGAACCCGGTCAGTATTATTCTTGGGCTGGTATGATCAAATTGTACAGTATGTACTTTGGTGCGACCTGGGCGATCCACATTGCTAATTGGCTCAAGATCAAGAGCATTTAGAGTAGCCGTAAACTACGAGGGTACTTGTGATACACATGTTAGCAATAGTGGCTCATTAGATGACAGAGTACCATGTTTTGACTTTCTCACGGAGGCATTATTTAAGGGTCTGATTTCGTAGCTAGATAGATTTGAAGATTCAGATTATTTGGGTTATTCGCAGGCGAGTACTGGAATCGGAGACCCATCGGAGGGAACAGGGGAGCGAGAGAGAAGTGGAGTGGACGTGACCTGGGTAGCGTATATCCGACGGGGGAGTCAAATGCCCGCTCTCAATCTGATATAGCTCATAATGCAGTATGAAAGATACTGTGTGATGCTTCTCACCTCAATGCAGAAGTCCACACTGCCTTGGATAACCGTTCTTTCTCGAACAAGAAGAGCAGTACGAGGCAAGTAGCACGAATCTGCATGCAAAACTTCAGCTCACTGTGTTTGAAAGAAATCTTTTTGGCCTCTAACTCACATTTTTTTTTCCTAATTCACTTTTACACATAAACCGAGAAGCACCTAAAATATAGGTGCACCTAATCTAGCGTCCATAATCAAGTACCTGCGCGCAAGGAACTGACCGCGGAAAAAGGGACCCAATTGCTGCTCGGTGCTCTATTAAGAAAAAAGAGGTGCTCTGGACAGGCCCATATTAGTACTTATTATGGCCTGGCTGGATAAAGACAGGGTAGCCGCAGCACTGAAAACTGAGAGCACATAGTATCTTGGGGACTTCATGGCATCGGCAAGCACGAGAGCATCACACACTATGTGCTCCAGTGTTTTACAGATCTACTTTCAATGCTGATATGCTAGGCACTTGACGCAGACTCTGTAGCTGTTCCCATAATCGGTGCGACGATTGAAGTGATTCCAAGATGGAACTCAAAGTCGCTCGATTCAAGCAGGTATAAAGGGAAGGGAGTCAAAATACTCACGGGAGGAGTTGTCATATTGCACTTTGGTTTGCTTATTGGTGGATTGGCGGGAATAAGATCTGCGATATACTTTGAAAAGGTAGAGGAGGAATTAATGAAAGGTATTGAGAGTCATATCACTAGGTTGAGGCTCTTCTATTAGCTTTATATGGCTCAAGACCTCAATTCTTGGTTTGGCGCTGGAGATTGAGGTGGTGATAGACCAGTTGCATTTGAGCGCAACCAGCCCTGCAAAAGCAAGTCGAGATCCAGATTTTATTGGATAATTAATGCATAAAGTATACATGAAGAGTACAGGATGAATGCATTCAAGGAATAAGTGCCAGTATCAGGCAGTATCAATAAAGCCCTAACCCAAAAAAGCTCACCCATGAGAGCTCTAGATGAGTAGAATTAGTTGATGGTTGTAACCTGAAATCCAATAATATTTATAACACCAATGCCATTTGTTGAAGCAGGAAGTGGCTCTGCTGTCTTCATGGGCTTTATGTATGGAGTCTGAAATGCATTTGAGACCTGCGTCAATGGACATGCCAAATCGGGTAACTGCACGAAACCGCACAACTCGATTTGGATGCAGGATGCGAAGCCACTGGTTCAGAGAAATTTCGAAAGGATGGACGCGTTCCTCGCATAATTATAAGTACACCGGTACGACAAGTTATCAACGGAGGGATGCTCGCTGTGCTCTCCAGGCGAGACAATGCACGAAACAGGCAGATATCAGCTATACACTTATTATTAAATACGGTTTTCCATTAGGTCTTTTTCATGGTGACAATGTAGATCTAAACATCCTCCTTAATTGAGCTGCGACTGGAGACATGCCCAGAAACAGGGGCCGATTTAGACTCACCAACAAAGCTCTGAATCGAGTCGGGCTCTTCAAACATATTGTGCTGATCAAGCTGGGCAACGTCGGAACCCATCATTTCCTCCTCTTCGGTCATACGAATACGCAAATATCCACCGGGGAAGTACTTGAAAGCGAGAAGGATGATTGAGGTGAAAACAAAGGACCAGCCGTAAACAGTACCGATAGCGGCCAGCTGTTTGGGAAGCTGCACCCAGGTGTGGTTCATCCAACCAGAAGAGGTAGCGAGGCCGTCCAAGTGGGAGATGTAGTCGGCCGCGAAGAGGCCGGTCATGAAAGAACCACATGCACCTCCAATACCGTGTAGTGCAAACACATCAAGACCGTCATCGATGTGAATTAGATGCTTGAGGTGAACGGCAAAGTTACAGATGATGGCAGTAACAGCGCCAATGGCTAAAGCGCACTGCATATTAACGAAACCAGCTGCGGGTGTAATACCCACGAGACCAGCGATGGCACCACTACAAAGACCAACAGTTGACCATCTACGTTTACGAACGTAGTCAACGAACATCCATGCGAGACCACCGGTAGCAGCAGCAATATTGGTGTTGCACATAGCATATACAGCGCGCAAGTTGCATGCACCAGCACTCATTCCATTAAATCCGAACCATCCAAACCAGAGAAGGACGGTGCCCAAGAAAACAAGAATGACACTACCGGGCTTGTAGTTGGGAATAGAGTTTGTAACAGCATCATGACGCTTACCGCAGATAAGGGCATAGGCGAGGGCACCGACACCAGAGCTCATATGGACAGGGCCACCACCAGCAAAGTCAAGGGCACCAAAAGTAGCGAGCCAGCCATTGGCATTCCAGGTCCATTCAGCAATAGGGCAGTAAACAACGCTGACCCAAATAAAAATAAACAAAAGAAGCGGTCCTAGACGTGCGCGTTCATGAGCACCACCAAGCATAAGGACACCAGTAACGCAAGCAAACATTCCCTGGAAGAACATAAACACAATGTCAGGAATGCCTGCTGAGCTAGGGGCAGCCAAAACCTTCATCATTCCAAAGTTTTGCAGATCACCCCAGAAGGAGCCAGCGCCATGGGAAAATACAAACGAGTAGCCCCAGAAAAACCACTGGAACGTGACTACAGAGCCACAGGCCATTGATGCCCATACAAGTGAGAGGGCGTGCTTCTTGCGGGCGAGGCCAGCATAGAAAAGCCCAACGCCGGGAATCATGATCCAAACAAGACAAGCACCCAGCATCATGAAGCCAACGTCGGTCATATTAAAGTTATCATTGAGGTTTTCGGTGAGGGAGTCACCTCCAAAGCTCGCGTGTGTGTCAGACATGACGTTCGTGTTCTTTAGGTTCTCGGGTGCGTGTCTCGGACCTTATATCCAGCGTTATCTACGTTGGGATGCATGCATATGCGCGATAAGTGATCTGCATGCAGGCTCGTAGAGGCATGAGTGCGTTTAGCACGTGAACAGCTCGCCATTGCGTTGTTAAAGAAGGTAATAGGGTGTAGAATAAGTGCTAGTACGTACTTAACTTAAAATCAATTGATTTAGGAGTCGTTTGACGCTATCAGTGATCTGCATTAGGGTTAGGGTTAATGATACCAAAACGATATCAGTAGCGAAACTTGACGCTGAGAACATGTAGAGAGCTACAAACTTGGCCGAGATGTTACTGTTATGCTAAATTAAGACAGGGAGCCGGCGTATTGCTCTTTCACACACATTAGTGCTCCTTCATTCCCCGTTCATAGGCGACATGTGATCGCCCTGATTAGGTGCATTAACGCACAGATGTGCATCGACGATATGACGTCCAATTAATGACGCTGCAGTATGCAGTCCCATAAAATTATCGTGCATCGAGAGAACCGAGCCAAATAACAGATGTTAGTCAATGAATACGCTTTCTGAGCCTCGCAGTTCGTTATCGCCTACTTTAATTATCAAATCCCAAAACTATGGCTGATGATCGCAACATTGGCGAATAAGGATGTACATGGAGTGGTCCACCCGTTACTAAAATAGATAGGGGTGCGGGGCAATGCACATGACGTGTTTACGCGTCTAATTTGATGGATCACTCCTGAGATGTAGCTCCTTGTAGATCCTGAAAGACGGTAGAAAGTAGCCGTGCGTGTTACTGCTGATAGCAAATATACATTTAAAGAAGCAGCTTAGCTTGGAGGCGAACGCTTGCTATAGGCAAATGCTCCTGTTCTTGACGACGCCTCAAACCCAGCAGGGACTCGTACAAGCAGCAGCGGAAGATGGAACCAGCCGTGACCCTTCAGATAAGTTTTGTAAAGATATTGCTCCGGCTCCGATCGTATAACGCTTCGAACATCCATGACTCTATATTTCGACTAGCTCAAGAAAATGATTCCTATAGTCAACCCATAACGCCAAGAGATCAGGAAGGTCATAATTTCGTACCTTGAAGATTTGACAATGGCTTCTTTAGCCTCAAGATAATGCCACGCCATTTATGTACTAAATCAAGGCACTGTGGAGTTTTCACTCCCACACGACGCCGTCCAAAGCACACGCTCTCTATAAAGCTGTTGGCCACGACACCAGAGTGAACTGGGGATCCAGATCCTTGTACAGAGGGTGGATATGTTGATGTGCAGGTGAAAAAAACCCCAGTCAAATTCTGGGACTCAGCTGCAAGTGCTTCAAGTGTTTGGCATATTGGCCCCAGGGGATTGGGCAACGTAAATTCCAGTTGAAGCCTGGGTCATGAACTTCCTCTAGGGCAATCCCTCCCGGGCAATTACACCTGAAAAATCCCAATGAGACCGATATTAATCTTTTATCTGCACATGAGCGTTAGATCTAGGGGTTCTTTCAGACCCGTGCCTCGCGAAAAATCCTGAAACGGGTATCAGTAGCATGTAGGATAAAAACCGAGCATACCAAAGTTTGTGTCGGTATGGAGTGATCTAATGTGTTTGCTCAAGAGATAAACAGGTTTTGTGATGTGGTCATTTCACTCTAACTAACACATTTACCTAACTTGTAACTCCGTGACTCCCCTTAGACGACATCGCCAGCTCATATGCGCGTACCGCGTGCGACCTGAGCTGAGATCCAATCTGAGGGTAAAGGAGAAACAACAACACTGGAAACCGTGACCTTTGTGCTTCTCCTGTTCCTGTTAATTGAGTTCTAGGTCTATGCTAATGTATATACATCTATCAAAAGTGCATTTGAGTCCCACTTACGCGTGCTCAATAATAGACTTCATTAAATCATCCACAGTCTGCTTGTCAACACTAGGTGCATTGAGTACAACACGGAAAAACTCGCCGTGCTCAGCATGAGGGCTGAAGTCAACCAAAAACTCGGAGTTAGCAAACATGTTATGGGCAATACGACGTGTCACAGCAGTATTTTCGTCGTAAGTCCCCATCTTACCGTTAGGGGTGTAGAAGAAGCAGGTCTGTAGGCAAGGGGGAGGGTTAGTGCTGAGGAGAGTGAAGTCAGGATGGTCATTGACCTTCTGAGCAAGGTACTCGGTCATGGCGTAAGCGTGGTCAATGCGTTCACCGTAGCCCTTGGTTCCATACCATTGCCAGCCAAGATACAACTTGAGAGCGTCAGCACGACGACCACAGCCCATGGTACCATCTGCCAGATCGAAGTTCTCGCCACTGCTCTTGTGGTGGAACAAGTAAGCGGCATTCAAACTGTTGGCGTTCTGGAACAGTTGCTCATCTCTAACCAACAAAAACGAGCAGGTGCAAGGAACGCCCAACATTTTGTGGGGGTTGACGGTGAGGGAGTCGCACAAGTGTGAGCCTTTAAGCTTAGCACTCAAAGTAGGGCTGAAAATGAAATTACCACCCCAGGAGCCATCAATGTGGAACCAAACTTTGTGTTTTTGAGCAATTGATCCAATGGTTTCGAAATCATCAAAACTGCCATAAACAGTAGTACCAGCAGTGGCACTGATAGCGAGGGGTGTGCGGCCATTCTTCTTAGACTCCGCAATCTTGGCATCGAGATCATCAGTGTCCATTCTGCCGTCTTCGGATACCTTAATTTTGACCACAGAGTCGGATCCAAGGCCCATAAGGATACAGGCTTTCTCGACGCTGTAATGACAGTGAGCAGAAGTAAAAACAACGAAATCATGGTTGCGATTGCCTTCCTTCTTGGTTTCGGGGAACTGAATGCTGCGCGCCATATGCAAAGCAGTAATATTAGAGTATGAACCCCCGGGGAAAGTAAGTCCACCAGCACGTGGACCATTCAGACCAAACAAGTTCGCATATTTGCGACCAGTAAATTTCTCGATCAAAGTGAGAGCGGGGCTAGCGGTAAAAACGTGAGAGTTTGTGTTGAGAATACTGAGAAGCAGATCAGAGGCAACGCCTACTGGGTTGGTACCAGCATACAGCTTCTCAAGGAAATTCTTGTGCCAGGTACTGACAGATGTTTCGAGGAGGAGATTAGCAGAGTTAATAAGTCCATCCATTCCTTGGCCCTTGTCCTCTAAGGCGATCTGAAGACCTGCTTTTAGTTCTTCAGGGTCATGGTACTTGCCAACAGTGCCTTCGGGGGTGTCAGCCTTCTTAGCATACGCTACCACAATTTTGGTTAATTTTTCCAGAACCTGTTCGAGCTCTTGGCCACGATTTTCGTCTATCATGTCTGATTTATCTAGTTTAGCTTCATTTGGTGATACTCTTGAGCCTTAATATATGACTCCCAGAGAAACTAATGACGTAATCGTGCATGTCCCAAGACTCGGGCCACTCGGACTTGTAAACCGCAATATGCCTTGACGAGCCTATAATGATCCTTAGCCAGCGCCTAAAGGGCGTTTCGGGGTCTTACGGGTTCGGAGCTGGGTCGATCTCTAGCGAACTTAAATAAACATAGTAACAGGAAGAGAATTCTGTTTAATCCCAAAAACCTAAATTCTCCAGACCATAGACTACATATTTCCGGTTTAACTATTTTCTGAAGTTATCACTGTTTACAGTATCACTCACGTGGGCTGACATGCGCTAGTAAACACGCCTGAACGTTTTTCGAATAATGAAGTTACAACACGAGAGGTACTGGATATGTATATAGCAATGCCTTGCCACAAGGCTCAAGAATTTAGCACTTCGGATTTATGAACATTTCGGTGCACTGATGCACGATAGGCGCATGTCATGCAAGGGGGTATGCATGCACTCCTGTGGCTACACATGTGCGTACCGCATGTGTTATGAGCCTTGTAGCCTATCCATGGCCGCCTAGAGCCTATAACTTAACTTCTGGGAATGTGTGGGACGTCTGGAGGAAACGCCGAGATGAGTTTTCATCGGTAACGTTACCGCAAATTAGTTGTCTGGGTCACGGAGATATTGGCGCGTCCATACTCGTCGATATATCACCAGGGAGACCGGACCTGAATGAGACCTCATCAGGCATTGCTATATTATCTGTCGAGCTTGTAAATCAACAGAGGACAACTGAACACGTGAATCAACATGGCGTTGATCGGCCATATTTCGCGGAGTTGGCTAAATGTGGGATCAGCAACATAAACCAGCAGTGGAAGGATCTTGCATGTTGGATGAATGGAACCTTATGCACTTCCAGAAGAATGTCTTGGCCTCGCATTGGCTGTTGTGGGCAGCCGCCCAAGACTGGGATCCAAAAGACACCGGCGTGCAAGTGCAGTTCGACCAAAGAACGGCAATAAAACCGCAACCAGATTTTCGGATCGAATAATTGCCCATTATTCGCAGCAAATCTAGAGAGCTCATGGTGGTATAATAGTTTGGCAGCCACGCGTTTGATTTCAGAAATCACCGGCAATGAGTGAGGTAGCCCAATCTGCGAGGAGACTACCCAATAAGTATGTTTGTAAAGTATGAGAGTAAGAGACAGGCCCTATTTTCATACTACACCGTTATTCACGCTACTTCACCGTATGTACATGGCTCGACAGGTCGGGCTGCATACTGGCAGTATTGAATCGAAATTGCACGTAAAAACGGAACGAACGACTTTCGCTTTTTAGTCAAACAGATACACTCTGCCAATATTCTAGCTCTGTTTATAGACATAGCTTTGAAAAACCAATCCATTCGACTACCTTTACTGCACCCCAACCCGCCCTGTACCCCAATGTCCGACCGATAACCCCACACACTTACCTAACTCCTACTTGGCTTATCATTGATCTTTATGAAAGTGTTCATTAGGTCACTTTCAAAATTCACGAAGCTCGAAACTGCTCTGAAGCATGTAAAGCCCGAGCAAACCATTCTTTGTGGCGGGTTTGGTCTATGCGGCATTCCCGAAACCTATTTCCAGGAGATTGCTTCTCGACCAGAAATCAAAAATTTAACTCTTGTGAGTAATAATGCTGGCCTAAATGGTGTAGGTATCGACAAACTCATCACTGCTGGCCAGGTTAAGCGGCTCATCATGTCATACCTCGGCCAGTCTAAATTGCTGAATGAAAAGTACCTCCAGGGAGAGATCGAGGTCGAACTGACACCGCAGGGAACAATTGCCGAACGAATTCGTGCCGCTGCCTCGGGGGCACCCGCTTTTTATACCGCTACCGGTGTAAATACCTGGATAGAAGATGGTCGCATGCCAATCAAGTATAAAGACGGGGTACCCAGCGTTTATAGTGAGCCTAAAGAAACACGTGAGTTCAACGGTCGGAAATACTTACTGGAACATGCTTTGCATAGCGATGTCGCACTCATAAAATGCTGGAAGGCTGACCCTGAAGGCAACCTCGTTTTCAAAGGAACTACGCAGAACTTCAATGTGATTATGGCCAAGGCGGCTAAAGTAACTCTTGTAGAAGCTGATGAGCTGGTCGAGTCCGGCGAAATTCTACCGCATGAAGTACATGTGCCAGGGATCCACGTAAATCACATCATTCAAAGCACAGCAGAGAAGCACAATGAATCTGTAAAGTACGCCCGAGCCAGTGGAACAGAGCACTCAAAAGATGGGCCAAGACAACTGATTGCTCGCCGCTGTGCCCAAGAGTTCTCTCATGGTATGTATGCCAATCTTGGCACTGGTCTCCCGACTTTGGTACCAAGCTATATAGACTCTGCGACTCACGTTACATTTGAGAGCGAAAATGGTTTACTCGGTGTAGGGCCCTATCCTACCAATGATAGCGAGGTTGATCCCGATCTAATTAACGCCGGAAAGGAAAACGTCACAACGCTTCCGGGCGCCTCTGCATTTGACTCTACCGAGTCATTCTCGATGATCCGATCGGGCAAGATCGATGTGACAGTTCTAGGTGCGATGCAAGTATCTCAATATGGCGATCTGGCCAACTGGGGTGTGCCTGGCAATATCAAAGGAATGGGAGGAGCAATGGACCTTGTCTCCAACCCATCAAAAACCAGGGTCATCGTGACGACAACGCATACGACTAAAAACGGTGAGCCTAAAATAGTGGAACAATGCAAGCATCCTCTTACGGGATCCCGTTGTGTTTCCTTGATTGTCACAGACCTATGTGTATTCCAAGTTCATCCTAGTGAGGGACTGGCACTTGTGGACTTGCAGCCAGGTGTCACAGTTGAAGAAGTAGAACAAAAAACAGCTGCAGCGTTCAGAAACAAGCTAAAGAGTAAACTCTGAAGCCTCGATTTTTAGGCGAATACATATTATTTCTTGCTATATATGAAGTAGTTACCTTCCCACTTTATAGCGCTATATTATAATGCATATCTGAACTCAGGGTTTTGCATGTCTGTCAGATCAGCGAACTCTTTGTGCAATAAATTAGCCGGCAGTTTTTCATTTTTGCGGTCGCGACGACGATTTTCCCAAATATTGAGGAACAATAAGGCCGTATAAAGAAGGACATTCACGGCGGTACAAGCAGCCATTGCTACTTTAGCAGTCTGGTAAGTTGGTGCTTCTTTAGGCTTAAAGGTCTGAGGACCAACAAGGTTGCCAACACAATAAGCAATTAGTAGAATAGCACTGGAAAGATATTTCTTGGTTGTGCCTGCGGAGTTTGAAGCAATGGAGGAGAGTAAGGCGATATACCCTACAGGTGCAATCCACGTGAAGAGAAGGACGCCTGCTAATCTAGTCTCGTTATTACGTCCCCACGCTAGCAATGCACAGCACATGAAAGTTAGCGCGGATGACACGGCAGCATAAATCAGTCTGTAACCACGAAGAATGTACAAAGTGGCAACTGCAGTAACTACGCAGCCAACCAGCTCTACAGCACCTGAAGCAACACCAATTAACATAACCATCCTCGTGTCATAGCCCATTCCCTTGAAGAGAATACTAGAGAAGTTCGTGAGACCTCCGTTTGGTATTTGGGCAAGCAGTACGATCGAGGCGATGAGGTAGGTACGAGGGTCTATAAATGTTTCTCTCACCTGATCCCACTTGATCTGATGAGTACCATATCCCTGCATGTTTTCCTTAATACGTTGGACCTGACCAGCACGTTCCTCTTCCGACAGGAACCAGGCTGTTGAAGGGCTATCTGGCATATGAATATAGAAAATCATACCGAGAACTATGGTGATCAAACCAAAAGTTAGAAAGATCAATCTCCACGGGGCTACTTGATCATTTTGGGCATGTAAGAAAAAACCAAGAGAAATTCCGCTACCGACCATTGCGCCAACTCCGTTCCAGGCAAACCAAACTAGCACCCTACTGTACTGTTCATCTCTCTTGTACCATTGCGATGTAACAACTAGGAACGATGGTGTGATAGCGGCCTCAAGAATACCTAAAAGTACACGCGTAGTGATATAAGAGGAATAATTTGTACAAGCCGCTGAAGCTGCCAGCACCACACCCCAGAGGATAATGAAAACAGAAGTAGTACGTGCTAAGGGTAGCTTTTGAAGTACAATGTTGACGGGAATTTCGAAAATCAAGTAGCCAAGGTAAAATGAGGAGCCCACCCAGGAGTACATTTTGCCATCCATTTTCAGATCAGGAATGATACCCATAATAGCTGCTGATCCATTCGAGGTCTTATCCATGTACTGGATAGCATAAACAACAGACATCATTGTGCAGATGTAAAGATCTGCTTTCCACACCAGAGTTCGCGCCATCTTTGGATCCAATGTGACATCCGCATCTGCGTACTTCAGCGCTTCATCGTCCTTTGCTGCAATGTCTACGACGGTCATGGCACGAGACTTTGTCTTCTCAACTTTAGACAGGGAATCGGCTGAACCACTTGCAGCTGCATCCTTTTCAGTGTATATATTTTGAACACCAGAACTACTATCCTCAAGCGAGAGATCCGAACTTGCCATTTGGAGCGAAGGTACTTATTGCAAGCTCAATTCCCGTATATGTACTTTATTCGTGCTTAGTGAATGTGTCATTAGTTGATTGCAGTGCATGTACCTGCACCTGATGCATATTAGGCGATAAGATACTAGCTCGTTAAAGAGGATCTGACTGGAAATTAATACACACGGGAGTGTAACACTACGGTTTATGGTGTAAATACTACTAGCACTAAGAGTTCGAGCTCGGTGCCGAGGTACTAGCGTTAGACCACCAGGAAGATGATCACTCTTTAGAACGGCATTGCTCCAAAAATTCTCTATCATGGGGTCTCAGGAAACTGCTTCTGTGCAGCATCTATCATGCCCTTACTCCTCCATATATAGAGAGGCTTATGCAAGTTGAATGCATGCTTCCCCGCATGACAAATGCCAACATCTGTGGTGAGAGTGTACGGAAATCAATTAAAGACAACCACTGAATGAAGAGACAAGATTGTCCATCGGGACTCGAGAGTAAATTGAGAATCAACGCAATTGAAGATGTCGAAGTATGCTAAAATAAGCTAACACATCTCCAACCGGGCCATAGGGTACATCTGTATTGGGACACTACCTGCACCTCTCTTGAGGTTAGTTTCAATCTACAAAACGTCCTATGTGTGAAAGAATCGCGGCCGCTGAGTCGTACTTGCATCTTGAACTGCATAGCTATGCACACGCCTTGCATAGCACATTGCCGATCGATTTGTAAATCAAGCTATCTATCACCTAACCCTGTATACCCTATACGCGTGAGGTACTCAACACGCGCGCTCAGACCGATATCGAGCCCGAAGGACGACGCGAATCGACATGTTTGAGCGAAGTCCAATTGCACTGGTCGAACTTGAAGAGGGTCAGGTTCGTGTCATAGGTACCGTCGATGTATGAGATAAGTCGCCTGGTCGGAAATCTCCGATCTATGAGGGAAATATTCAAACACATTTTCGGAAATGCAATCGAAAAACAATAGTTAAATACGCATGTAAGAAACTTTACTTCTGGGTGGGTTTTTGATGTCCTGTTTGCGCTTATGACTGCCTCCAACCTGGCCCGTCTCTTGGCTAGAAACCTCCACGCGGAGGTTTTCTTACTTCAAAGGGCTCTTCTGCTATGCAGCCACGCGAGCTGCTATCTTACCAGAGATAAAATTGACCCAACATCAGCAGGCTGATAAGGTGGTTTATTGGCAAGATATTAGCCTCATTCTCACTATTTGAAAGAAAAAGAGACTCATCGAGATCAAAGACACGATTATATAGCAAGATGCTAATTTAATTCCATCTAACCTTGAAGCTGAAACTTACCACCTATAATGAAATATGATTATCAACTCATTGCTAGTCGTGAAAACCATCAAGCTATTGGATGAAGGTATCACGCAAAAGTGAGCAAAAGGCTCTTACAACCCATTCTCTGCTGTTATTTCGCTATGAGACATCGCAAAGTGTCGAAAATTCGGTGTCATGGGAATTACGTGCAGCTAATGTTTGCCCGAATTCCCAGCTAGCGCTGATGGGATATGTGAGCCCCTAATTGCCTACGCATTGTGGCCTTTGCCGTGTGATTCTGTTGTTCCCTTCCATGCGTATAGATTAACTACATTTGCGTTAAATGTACAAACTCAAACTAGAGCCTGCCCAGCTGTTATATGACGTAGTTCTAGATTAAAAATACCATATCCCAACGCCCATTCAATAGTCAAGGTATAACCAGACTCCCTGGAGATATCAGTTATGTAGGTGAAGGTCATGGGCAGTGCAAGAGCTTTCAACAAGTGGGTCTCTTGAGCCTCATGATCACTTCGATATTAGTTTACAAGAGCTTCCAATACTGAGATTTATGGCCCACGAAAGCACATAAAGCTAATATCACATCGTTGGGATAGTGGTTCTCGCAGTGGCTTGCTAGAATTCAAGCATCCTCGCGCTTGGATCCGCTTACATCAACCAAAGTAATGGAAAGAGCGCAGCTGTTGAGGCTTGAGTTACAAGCCCAAAAAGCTCGAATTGCTCTCGAGAAGCAGCAGAGAGAGCAGCTCGTTGAGTCTGCTTATAACGCTGTTTTTGATCTCAATTTCTTGGGGTATACTCCGTGTGACCTACAACAATATGACATCCCTGACGAGATTCTTAAAGACTCGTATACTCATTTTGGTTTGCCTATAGCGCTAGGCGAAAGCCGCTCTAAAACCTCTCCTTTGCCTGCAAATGCTGCACTAAGCACTCACCCCATAGTAAGTGGTGTTTCAAGCGCGCAGGGCGCTGGACCACTGGGACTTCCTGCCCGTTCGGCCTCACCACCGCCTAAAAAGAGCAAGAAAAAGAGAAAGAAGGGTCTACCGCAGTGGGACTCTGAGTGGGTTGCACCTAAAGTTGTCAAATTCGGCGACGATCACTGGAGCTCAAATCTCTCGATTGAGATCAGCTCAAGTGAGAGCGAGGACGAAAATGTTTCGCCAGTCGAGCGTGATATTGTGGCAGAGGCCTCTGAGCTCGAAGCACTAATTCGCAGTTGCAACACCGAGATAAACAATCTCATGGATGTGGCTGCGGAGCATGACAAGGTAATCGACCAACACAAAGAGTTTAAGATCCAGATTGAGAACCAAATTGACGAGAAGAAACGCGCAGCCTCGAATGCACGTGTTAAACTGCGGGCCCTCAGCTCTTTGCGTCAAACCGCACCCCAATCAAACCCTGCCGAGCTGCATCCTCACGCCTCACGAAAGCAAGATAATACCATTACGGCCGGTGAGTCTATAGAAGGTATCTCACTAATCTCTTCATCTGGTGATGAATCCCAGGTTGGTCATGAGATTGTGGATATTGGTGATAGCGACGCAGAAATGGCAGAGGCACAGGCAATAACATCAGTTACGTCTCAACAATCACAAGCTCTTGGGCTCTCAGACTCACAACCGGACTCACCTGCTCCTATTAGCGCATCACCTGAGCCCACTGCAGCTGCTGAAGACGGCCCAAAGTCGTTGGCAGAAATTCACTCAAATGTCATTATAGAACCCAATGTGAGTACTGAAAGTGTACCTGCGGCTAATAAAAGAGCCGAGATCAGGGAGCTAGCGACGGAATACAAAGACTACGAACTACAATCACCCCTATCAAGAATGGCGTCATACCGGATCAAACCGATGTGGATCAAAGGCTATCCTCTGAGGGCATATTCACGGACATTTAATTCGGTGTTTGCAACCGGCCAAGATTCCGACCGCTATTTTTGCGAGAATGAAGCACAGGGAAGAGCATGTACCGTGCAAGGGTGTGAGGATTTACACAGCGCTGACTTCGATGTACCTAGCCAGCAGGTCCTGTCACATGTACTCAAGACATATGTGAACATTTCTGTGCGTAAAAGGTTTGCTCAAAGAGTTCGAGAGCTAGCCGACCCTAACGCCGAAAATAGCATGGCACTTTTGCTAGAGTGTGCGCAGGAGACCTAAGTGGATAATAAAAGCTGCTGGGTGCAGGGACCAGCACATCAGTCTAATATGAAGCATATATTTATTTAGCTATGTAGCTACAATCAATAGCATTAACACCCAATCTTTTTGCGAGCTTTGTGGCAGTCAACAGCTCATCATTCAGCACTTGCGTTCAAACTTCGATTCCATTTTCTCTTCCTAAAATTTGGATGGACACAGTGACACCAAGCCGGCTCAGTAATAATGGGAGGTGCCTCAATTCGTCAGGGATTCACTTTACTCGGCCAAATATCACTTCCTCCACAATCTGAAGACTTACGTGAGGGTAACTAGCTGTATATTCTTTCGTTTTGGCACACAATAATTTAATTACGGCTGATATTAGATATCATCTATAGGAAGAGGATGGCTGGCTCATTGAATTAGAGCGATTGCGCGCATCCGCGGCCGCAGAGTTGGGAATTCCATGCCTGGGAAGCAGGTGTTCTGCGTCCTCTCGAGAATAGGTTGACGTTGCAGATGTGAGAGACTTATCTCCAAATATTGAGTCCATTTCCTCGAGGGTAACGCCTTTGGTTTCGGGAAATACAAAGTACACGAGGGTGACGCTGCAGAGACAAAAGAAAGCTGGAAACAGGTACATAGCCCAGCCCATGGACTCTTGCAGAACTGGTACTAGCTCACCCACAAGCCAGTTAAATGCCCAATTTGACGCAGTAGATAATGATGCACCTTTAGCACGGATACTTAAGGGTAGAATTTCAGGCGGATAGAGCCAAGGGATCGGGCCCCATGAATAGCCAAAGGACGCATTGTAGATGATCACAAACACCACTACAAGTGTGGGAGTAGCGGCTATATCCAAAAACATAAAATAAGAGATCATCACAAGGGCAAAACACATTATCAGACCACCACTTAGTAGGATGCGCCTTCTACCCCATCTGTCAACCAGGTACCAAGGAGGTACAGTACTCAGAACGTAGATAATTCCATTTATTCCAGTCATTAGAATGGCGCTGCGACCAACCCAGCCCGCTTGTTCAAAGACCATCGGCGCGTAGTAACTAATAACATTGATACCGTTGAGTTGAGCAAACGCCTGCGAAGACATGGCGATAAGCACACGGCGCTTATAGCGCTTCCACATGTACCTATACGAATGCTCGCCCTCCATTCGGTGAAGCATAACCGATTCCTTGATCTCATGGAACTGATCACGTGCCGCTGGATGGTTGATGTCACCTTCGCCATAAAGACGAGCGAGGACCTGCAGGCCATCCTGGTCGTGATCTTTATTGAGTAGCCAACGTGGGGTCTCAACCACAATGAGGGATCCCACAGCCAAAAGGGCGCCCATCAAACACTGAATAAATAGCGGGATCCGCCAACTCAAATCGTTTTCAATATAGGAGCAGAAGTAGTCTACCCAAACGCTGGAGCAATAGCCTATAATATTACCTGTGAATTCGATACAGGCCAACTTGCCACGGTTATCGGGAGGAGAGATTTCGCTCTGATACACTGGAACAATTGTCGACAGAAATCCCACACCAAAACCCGAGATCGTACGTCCAATGACCATTGTAACCATATTTTGAGAGAAAGTTTGAAAAAGGCCACCGACAACAAAAATGCTCGCGCCGCAGCAGATGGTTTTGCGCCGACCAATAATGTCTCCAACTCGGCCGACAACCAGCGAGGAGCAGAACGCGCCAATCTCGAGAATGGCAACCATAGTACCGATCTCGAACCGCGAAGGGTAATTGAAGTACTCCTTGAAGAAAACGCCCGTGAGGACGCCACTCATGACACCCTGGTCGTATCCATGACAGAAAACACCCAGTGAAACGAAGATTGACGTGAAATATAGCAAGGGTTTCCCCGTTAAATGCTGTGGACCACGCATCTTGCTTATCGAGGAGTCGAAGGGTGTTATGGGGGCGGTGGTGGTCATGTTTCCGTGCTGATGAGGGGGGCCAAGGAATGCGGGGTAGAGCGGTGGCGCGGAAATCAATGACTGAATTGGAAAGTTTGGGAAAGTGGACTACTTGCGTGTGTCCCAGACGCCGTGTTCTACCTCTTGATCTCAGATATTCTTGATCCGAATGACTCGCTCTGCTCGCATGTGCAGTACAATGACGTCATCATGCGTCGACAATCTGTTCCATATATTGGAGCCGTTGAAGCTGCAGCGGTAATTATGACTGGTAACTGGTCTCTTATAGTGTGTCCGGACTGCTTTTTATGTTGTCCGGCATTCTGGGACTCTTTAAAGACCTTATCAGCTTGAACGTATTAAGATGCATGAACTCATTGAAGTTGATTGATTCGCGCGAGAATGACTTGATTTGAGTCAAATTGAGTCAACCAGCTCCCTCATAGCTCTTGACGAAAATGGGTTCTCTCGTCATGCTGGTTTCATCGTTCCTCTCTATCACGAGTGCGAGGGGACCTTGACATATGGGAGCGCGTGTATATTCATGTATGTATAGCCTATTAAGGTCGTTGTTCGGGCCTAGACTGTATGACAGTATACACCATTGAGAAAACTTCTTCCATACTACAAGCAAGAAAGTGTTCTCTGAAAATTCGCCCGTTTTCGGAATAGATGAGGCCTTTTGGCAACCGCTGAGAGCGTGGAAATCTGTATAGTGACGAAGTAGTACTAGCTTATCACGAAAACACCGGGCTTAGCCAGTGATCTCTTTTCAATGGTAAAAACTAGTGCAATTAAGGTAGCCGAGCGGCAAATGTGTTGAGTGGCTGCAAATAGAAATACTGCCCAACAAATGCGCGCGCTTCAAGTCAAACTGGCTGCAAGTGTGTACATAGTCGTGCATAAGCCACAAACATTTTCACGGCTGCGCATGTTCGGATGTTCATCCTCATTTAAGCGGTCGAAAACATGTCTATTGTTTACCTGTGTCTATATCCACCTGAGTCGAGGTTGTTGAACACTTGTCACCATGGGGACTCGGTTTTTGTAGAGTCTTGGGCTCCTTCCTCCCCGCATGTTTAGTATGCAGCTCTAAGGAGCCCGTCACGCCTGAACAGAAACGAGTGCAGTGTCATCTATCGTCAGAGTTGAGTCCGCATGTTAAGCACGCTCTCTCATGTGTGGATATAGGGCCTCAGAGATTCCTAGGTGTAGTCTGTCATCTGTCTTCCACAGTCTAGAAAGTCGCGAGTATGCGTGTCCTCCTGAGGGAATGGTGTTGCCAAGAACCTCTACAAAGGACTGCTGAAATTATGCGCCCGACGATTGAAAGCGCATCAGAATAAATTGGCTGTTTGTTTCAAATCATCGCATACCGATGGTAGTCTGGCCAGGTAGCAGGACTTGGGTGACCGTATACCGTCCGGTGCTTGGGTCAATGATAACTGTCAAGAGAAAGGGACGGAAAGGCGAAGTATACAAATGATGCTTGAAACTCTAAAAACTGATAGACTGATACGCCGAATATCACCCACATTACCGCTACACTGGAATGGATGCGGGTTCCATTGGGCGCAACGACAATACCATTTAGGCCATGTTGCAAGGCTGTAAAGGTGCCCTTGCGTTGCTTCAGCCGAGAGTGAGATTTCCGGTTGTTGGGCAAAATACTTGCCATCCAATGGAGATATTTCATGTTATTCAATCCGAGAATAAAGCTTAAAATATGCATTTTATGAATATATCATCAGCTAGAGAAGCGCATCTCCATATGATCCAACGCCACAACAGCCATGAACTGCTCTAGTTTTTGACGTTAATAGGCACACGCTCGCTCAGCTACAGAGATTTAGCGATGGGGATTACGTGTTGCCTTATCGATAAGCCGACTGCTCAAACTGCAACCCGGCGCCTTTTATGTTTGCCCTCACTAGTTGATACTTCTATAGACCTCGCTCGTTAATCTTGTCCTATGCTGACCTCTCGAACGATCTGCTGAGTGCACGATTTCGGCGATCGGTTTCCAGTCTGAGATCATAATAGCAGTTCAGTGCCTCTCTAGCAGGGGTCTGAAGTTCCGTAACAGTCCATAGACCATAGTAGCGGGTAGTTTCATACTAGCCCATACTTTTATGGCGGTGTATAGCTCTACGTAAGTCTATCGCCCCTGATAGTGCTAGCTAGCTACACACGTCAAGGGCACGGAGCTTGAAGGGGCAGCCTTGTGTGGATAGATACCTTCTTTTTCAGAGGAATGTATAGTACTGTTTTAAAAAGCGAGAACAGATTTGTTATCATGCATTCTCTGCTAGGTTACCTTGGTTGTACTCGCTAGAGTTTAACAGCTTAGGTCTCTGTTTAACTAAAGTACCAGGCCTTGTTGCCACATTGCACTCGCAAATGGCACCTGCTTCTATTTAAGGCGCACAAATGATCCATATGCTGTGAGGCGAGTAATTGAATAGGCAGCCCTGACCAATAGCCACACAGCCCTCTTTGACAGGCCCATCACCACTATCTACATGAACAGCTTGCATTGTCGCTGTGAGCTGACCTTTAGAGGATCGCATGGCTGTTCATTTAGAGCCTTCACCATACAGAGTGGGAATTAAGGTGGTCCTACTGCTTGAGGCGTCTTGCCGCTAGGTGTCTTGCCGCTAGGCGCACATGCGCATGTGAGCTGCCAAGTTCGGCCAATGCAAAATGTCATGAGCTCAATGAGCGTTTTTCTGAGCGGGACGAGTGTATACTGCGCAATTCATGCTGGCTGTTACTTTCTCTAACACTTTCTCGACTAGGCACGCCTATCTTATGGCTGCCTACTCGATGTACAAATTCGAATGAGTTTACACACATATTACTTGGAATTATACATTGAACACTGATATCGGTCCTCTAACTTCCCACGCGAACGTCCACACGCCAGCTGCCTATCATCACTGCCTATCACCCGGCCTATCACCCCTATCAGGAAGAGTTACCCCAGATGGCTCTATCAATGAGTCACTCAGTTGCTAATTGTAAAAAAGATAGAATATAGAGGGAAAAAAATATACAAATGACCCAGAAATAGACGTACACACCTAAATCAAAGTAAATTTCAGCGATTTTCCAGCTCAATGTGGTATTCCCTCATCTCTGCTCTGCTCCCCCTCCAAGTAGCTGCTGACTCGGACTTGTCGTTATGCTTAGATTGGCTGCTCGTAGTGCACGCAGTGGCTGTGCAATTGCTGCTCGCCATCGGACTTTAGCCTTTCCAGCTTCTTTAAAGCTGTCTGCTGCCTCCAGTGCCTCATTCTCATACTCTACTGTCAACGCCAACCCCACTCGTGATACTGTGA
The DNA here is from genome assembly GCA_022577715.1 of Wickerhamiella alocasiicola. NCBI lineage: Eukaryota > Fungi > Ascomycota > Dipodascomycetes > Dipodascales > Trichomonascaceae > Wickerhamiella > Wickerhamiella alocasiicola. Next base: position 55,174 of record JAKIRU010000031.1, read on the forward strand.
TCCAATTGCTTGACAATATCGGCTCCAAACGTGAGGTTGAGCAATATTTGAGCTACTTTAGCAGCGTAAATAGCCACCAGTTTGCGCTCATCAAGGTCGGTGGAGCTATCATCACCCAGGAACTTCCTCAGCTAGCGTCTGCGCTTGCTTTCCTTTACCATGTTGGCCTCTATCCAATTGTTTTGCATGGTGCCGGCCCCCAAATCAATGAGCTACTTGAGAAAGATGGCGTTGAGCCTGAATATATCGACGGCATTCGTGTCACTGACCCCAAAACTCTCTCGATTGTGCGGAAATGCTTTCTGGAGCAGAACCTCAAACTAGTCGACCATCTTGAAGCAATGGGTGTGCGTGCTCGTCCTATTAACAGCGGCGTCTTCTCTGCTGAGTTCCTCGATAAAGACAAATACCAGCTCGTTGGTCAGGTCAATAAAGTAGACAAGGGACCCATTGATGCCGCCATTGCTGCTGGTTGTTTGCCTATTCTTACAGCCATGGCCGAAAGCCCCAGTGGACAGATACTCAACGTGAACGCTGATATTGCTGCTAGCGAGCTCGCTCGTGTCATTGAGCCACTCAAGGTGGTCTACCTTTCCGAAAAGGGTGGTCTCACTGACGGCGATGGAAAGATCATTTCTTTGATCAACTTGGACGAAGAATTTGATCATTTGATGAAACAGCCCTGGGTGAAGTACGGTACCAAGCTTAAAATCAAGGAGATCAACGAGCTTCTAACTTATTTGCCCCGCTCCTCCTCAGTGGCTATTATCTCCACTAACAACCTTCAAAAGGAGCTGTTCACTGACTCTGGCGCTGGAACTATGATTCGTAAGGGTAACAAGCTACACAGGTTTGACTCAATCTCAGCAGTTGGCCCTCTTTTGCAAAAGGTCCGTGATGCACTTGAGCAGGATTTAGAGCTTAGAGAGGAGGGCGAATCTGTGTCCCAGTACCTGCGTAATCTCGATGGCCGCCCCAGCGAGATCTTCACTGATGAACTTGTTGATGCACTTGCCATTGTCACCACCGATAGTAAGGTTCCTGAGATTTCAAAGTTCATTGCCTCCAAGGCTGGATGGCTCAACTCTGTTACTGAGAACGTTTGGACCTCTCTGCGCCAGCAGTACTCTTCTCTCAAGTGGGTTGTGCGTGAGAATGATGATAATTCTGCCTTTTTCTTCTCCAAGGCAGATGGCTCTTTCAGCCACGACGGCCGCATCCTTTTCTGGTACGACATCCCTCCCGCTGATGTTACCGAGTTAATTCGTGATTTTGCTTCATCTTCTCAAGGCTCTATTGGCTATACACGCTCTATCCCTAAGGGCATTCGTCAGTATAGTACCAACACTCGTCAGAAGACCTCCATGGCCTCCCGCCGCCAGTATAGCACTATGGGACTTCTCGGCCGTAGAGCGTTCAGTACTACCAATCCTCAGCCCCCTGTTGAGGGTTCCAATACTGAAAAATCTCGGGTCGCACTTATCGGCGCCCGTGGTTACACCGGCCAAGCCCTTATCGAGCTTATCAACAACCACCCTTACCTTGAGCTGGCTCACATTTCATCCCGCGAGCTGGAAGGACAGACCCTCAAAGGCTATAATAAGCAGCGCATCACTTACGAGAACCTGAAGCCTGATGACGTTCGTAAGTTGCAAGAGGCTGGCTCTGTTGACGTCTGGGTTATGGCTCTGCCCAATGGTGTTTGCAAGCCCTTTGTTGACGCGATTGACTCTGCTGAGGGTGACCACAAATCCATGATTATTGATCTCAGTGCTGACTACCGCTTTGATACCACTGGGTCATGGACATACGGTCTTCCTGAGCTTGGAAACCGCGATGCTTTACGCTCTGCTACCAAGGTTTCGAACCCTGGTTGTTATGCCACTGGCGCTCAGGTTGCCATTTCGCCCATTGTCGACTACATTGCCGAGGGCGAGAAACCTACTGTTTTTGGTGTCTCTGGCTACTCTGGAGCCGGCACCAAGCCTAGTCCCAAAAACGATGTTAATTTCCTCCGCGAGAACCTGATTCCCTACTCCTTGACTGACCACATTCACGAGCGTGAGATTAGCGCTCAGATTGGCCGTAAGATTGCGTTCACACCACATGTCGCGCAGTGGTTTCAGGGTATCACCTTGACTGTCAACGTCCCCCTCAAGGAGAAACTCACATCTCGTGACATTCGCAACCTCTACCAAGACCGCTACGATGGTGAACAACTTGTGACTGTCACAGGTGAGCCGCCCCTTGTGCGTGATATCTCCAAGAAGCATGGCGTTGTTGTTGGTGGCTTTGGTGTTAGCGCTGCTCAAGACCGTGTCGTTTTGGTTGCTACCATCGACAACCTTCTAAAGGGCGCTGCTACTCAGTGTCTGCAAAACATTAACATCACCCGCGGTTACAACGAGTACGAGGGTATCCCCCTGGACCATGTGATCCGTGGTTGAGCTCGTCACACTCTCAGTTCCATACTTTATAAAGAATATGTAAGGATCTACTACAAATATTTCCTTAGTGGGGTCATCTTAATCGGCAGTTTGCGTAACCTGGGGAAGGTTCGTTTAAAGCTGTGATGCGCAAAACGCAGTGGACTGGTCATGGGCTTTGAAGTTTTCCATTCTATAGCCTTAGTACTACAGGTGAGTGATCATGGTCTTGTTCGATATTAGGTAGCACAACGTCGTGAGCTCGCTCTGCATTGAGTACGATCAGATCGATTTCCCTTTTTCATTTTCCTCTTTGTAAATCGATGAAGACTATGGTTTGAGAGACACTTTTGAGTATTATCATGATCATCCAACTGCGATTTCGAGTCTTTTAGTCCTAACTTCACCCATGCAACCATTATCCTACCACTACAAAAGTGGTGGCACCCGAAAAAGTTGTTCTCCTAACACATTCCCAATATTGTAAATATTACTGAATGTAAGTGTCTGGTTAACTCAACGAGTTTTTGGTAATATTCTCGATTGTGACTCCTAGTAATGAATGCAGGCGTCACTAGATACGGCGAATCGTAAGAAGTACACGTCTACCTAAGTGGGCAGCATTCAGTATCTCAGAGTTTGTTGCCTCAGTACTGTGATGAATATATAGAGAAGGTAAGTTTAACTACTCATAAATCCCAGATGATGAGATTATGGCATCGTCCTGTCAAGGCACTGCCGCAGCTCGGCACATTGAGAGGATGTGGACCAACGAAAATATGAGCGCCGTGTTTCTAGAGTGGGCTAACAATTGTACATTCTTGGCCAACATCCGTGAATAATTGGGTAGTTGCCCCAGCTCTTCAACCTATGAAAGCAGCAGATTCCAGAACCTCTCCTAACGTTCATGAAGTAGTAATGTTTCCTGACCTGACCATGGAATACAAAGTTCATGATAGAGTGGTATTATGCTCTCAATGAGCCAAGAGGAGCCAAAGGGGCCCTGTCTTGATCTCATTCCAGTACATGCTACTAAACTTCAAGGCGCGGCCACAAAGGTGAATTGCTTTCCCAGCTCTAATCTATATGCGTTAAAGCTTTTACTTATAATGTCAAAAGGTAAGCAGTCTCCCCTAGACCAAAGTGACAATCTCCTCAGCAGCAGTGGGGTGGATGGCAACGCAGCTGTCAAAGTCCTTTTTGGTGGCACCCATCTTTACGGCAACACCGAAACCCTGCATAATTTCACCAGAGTTCTCACCTACAAGGTGCAAACCAACGACTTTTTCGTTGTCGCCCTGGCAAATAAGCTTGTAGACACAGGGGTCCTTCTTCTCCTGAGGGAAAGGAGACCAGTACATGTTGATGAACTTGGATTGGTAGACCTTGACTTTGTCGAACTTGGCACGGGCCTCCTGCTCGCTGAGACCAATGGACGCTGCCTCGGGGTGACTGAAAATAGCACTGGGGATGTTGTTGTAGTCGAGCTTCGAGTCAGCCTGGTTGTTGAAAAGACGCTCACTGAGGCGACGACCAGCGGCGATGGCAGCAGGGGTAAGCTCAACCTCTTCAGCCATGTCACCGATACTGAAAACGTTCTCGACACTGGTATTCTGGTACTCATCAACAACCACTTTACCCTGTTTATCAAGCTTGACACCAATGTCTTCGAGGTTTAGGTTATGAGAGAGGGGATAGCGACCAATGGACCAAATAAGAACATCTACATCGAGCTCCTTGGCAATTTTGCTTGAGTCAAAAGCCAAACGGATGCCATCACCCGCTTTGTCCACCGAATTTATGGAAATGTTCTTGTGAACGTGCACGCCGTGTTTCTCGTAAAGATCAACAAGGGTATCGCCAATAACATTGTCAAAAGCGCGCAAAACGGTTTCATGACGGATTAAAAGGTGCGTCTCGGTACCCAGAGCGTTGAAAACGCCCGCCAACTCAACAGCAATATATCCAGCACCGACAATAGCGACCTTTTTGGGCTGTTTCTCGAGCTCAAAGAACCCATCGCTAGTGACACCCAGCTCAGCGTTGGCAATATCGGGGATCTTCGGGGCACCACCAGTAGCAACAAGAATTTTATCAGCAGTATAAGTCTCCTCACCCCCGTCATTAAGCTTGACGCTTACGGTGCCCTTGTTGACGAAACTGGCCCTTCCAAACACAAACTCTACGCCCTCTTTCTTGAGATTGTTGGCGTAAATACCCCGTAAACGCTCGATATAAGCGTCGCGTTTGCCCTTGAACGCTGTCCAGTCGAATCTCGGAGTCCCGACGTCGCTGAAGCAGTAATCAGCCGCATGTCCAAGTCGGGTACGCAGATCGCTGGCGTACCACATGACTTTCTTGGGAACGCAGCCGACGTTCACGCAAGTCCCTCCGAGATGATTCGCCTCAATGAGTAGCGTCTTTGCTCCGTGTTTTGCAGCCCTACGTGCGGACGCTCCTCCGCCGCTTCCGCCGCCAATAACAAGATAATCAAAGTGTTTTGCTGGTGCCATACTGGAAAGTTGACGAGTCAAGTTGTGAAGACGCTGCATGGGGGTTGTAGATCTGGGAGCCCCCAGTTGGGTGGCGGTGGGGGTGGGGACAAGTGCGGCGGAGGTGGGGGAGCGAGATTGGGAGCGAAGGGAGCATCGACTAACGGGGTTGTGAAGCGGCCAATAGTGTATCTATTTGTATCTAAACTAATTTGGTTTTTTATTCAAGATCTTTTGTTAGCTTATCGAGCTTTTGGGGCCGTTAGTACACGCAGTAGCAGCCTGGCATTCACAGTCACTGGGTTTGACGTGCTGTGTACCAAGCGTAGGACAGCTAAACTACGACGCTGCAAGAACCAATTGAAGGTCCGCCTGAAGGTCCACATATAGTCGATGATGACAGAAGATAATATATCGTCAGGGTATCCCCTACTATGCACGGTACTCCATATGGCTAATAATGCACCTTGTCGCTAGGGAGACAAGTATCAATCAAAGCGGCGACTACTGAGGTTTCTAGACACAAATAGATAATACACATGTTTTCAAGCTATAAATGCAGAAGGTAACAGACGAGGTTATACTGGAAGCATAAATTATTACGAGGGCTCAAGCCAACACTAAATAGCTAGATCCGCAGACCCGGGTACTTCGGCTACGCGAGTGCTCTAAGCCAGCTGGTCATTACCATACAACCGGATAGCAGCAGAATATTTCTGCAGTTTCGTCAGCAACGCATCGCCACTCTTGATCAGCTGCTGGTATTGGGCGTTCTTGGAGTCCGGTCGGTTGGTGATGATGACACCATTAACCTTGTCGACAACGCAGTTGAGCTTCTTGTGGGGAATCATACGACCGAGATCACGGTCCAGAAATTCTACCGACACACCGAATGTGTCGGCCATGCTCTTGACATTAAGCGCCATGTAGCTCTCTAAAAGCTGGGAGTAAGCCTTGCAGCGCATCTCACGCAGGTAATAAGCAGAGTGAGGAGCAAGTGCCCAGAAAGGCTTGAGCACCGTTACATTGATATTACCCAATGCCTGGAAAAAGGTCTTGTATTCGCATGTGTACAAAGAGTTGGTCATCTCAGTGAGAGGCGCCAACTGGGGGTCGCTGGGGGCCTGTGTAAGAACTTCTGGGGAATCCACAATCTTCTTCTTGAGATCTGTGCGTCCTAGAGTCAAAGTACCACAGACAATGCCTAGTTGGATCACCTTGGAGTAATCCATGAGCTCAGTGCAAGTAAAAGTAGCAAAACTATCGATTAGCAAGTCAGCAGCCTCGGCAAACTGACGAATGCTGAGCAGGTGAAGACCTCTGTAGGTTTTGTATCGGTTCTTGCGCTCCCAGTCACCTTCTTTATCCACCAAGGTTTTGAGGGCCGCGATTTGTTTTCCGGCAAATTCGCGATCTCTGAAAAAGAAACCAAGGCGTGTAATGGTTAGCATGATATCAATTTTGGCGCCAGAACTGGCAGTCAGCTCAAGCGCCTTCTCCAGCGTCTCGGTGGCCTTCTCCCGGTCGCAGATCTCAGTGTAATAGTTGCCTAGAGCGACCCACGACTCCACAATCTGAATATCGTCCTCATTTTCCTGAGCTACCTCGATGGCCGCCTTAAGCTCCTCGATTTTGGTGTCATTTGCCTTGCGAAGGCTGGCAACCAGCGACTTGTTCTCGGGAACGAGCCCCTCGGCCACTACGTAGTCGTAAAGGGGAGCGAGGTTGTTTTCCTTAATTGCAGTGAGTAGTTTGGTCACTGTCTCGTCGTTGGGGTCCTGCTTCAGCGCAAAAATGTAGTCTGCGAGTTGTAAATCCGGTGTGTTCATGATGGGTCTGCTTACAGTAGCGAGCCTAGGCCCAGCATCAAGCCTTGGAAGAGCAAGGGAGGGCCCAGCGTTGGGCTAAGCTGACCGGCTGAGTAAGCACCCATAAACCGTCTCGAGTGATCTTAGCGCGTCTTGAAGAGCCTTGGAGCCTCTCAATGAAATCTGGCGAACATTGATCGCTCAACAGCTCACCCTTAGCTCCTGTGATCCTTAAGCTCACCTGGATGCTTCCCGCGGCTCCTTAGCGCAAGTGATTGAGGCCAGCGAGTGTCAATTTCAACGCGTGAATATTGGGTCACTCATTCCTCAAGTAATTGGAGCAATTGCTTCTAAAACTTTACTAGTGAACACCTTTTTACCGATGTTTGATCTCGACGAAGTACGGGCTGGATTGCGTGCTAGAACATAGTTTCACATGTAGTGTCCGTCCCTTAACATTCTGTGTAACTACATATTTATCCTCTAGACAAAGCTTTCTTAAAGGTTGCACCTCTATCTCCCCTTGCATCCCTCGCACTTACATATTTATATTTGACCACGTGATGTTTCCACTGTCATACTCGATCTCGCATTAGTTTTCCACGCTTATCGTATCCCCGTGTGCGGTCAAGAGAGCCCTCTCTATAACGCCACATATCGCACCGTGAGCGCAGATCAGCCACACTAGGTCTGGAGAACGGTCTCGCCTCTATGCACTCATCTCCAAATGCTACCGGAATGGTGGACTCTTTAGAAGGGCGGAGCTATGATACACAACAAACGCAAGCAGAAGATGCGGCCCCGGCTTATGCGGAGGCCCCAGAAACGCAAACCCACGAAAACACCGCGGATTTATTCGCTGAGCTGCATCGCATGAACCTTGCGGCAAAGCGCGCCAATGACCCTCATCGTGGCTCCATATCTTCCAGTAGTGACGATAACGAAGAAGAGACGGGTTTGGTGCCCCTAGTTGAGGCAGAAATGGCCGGCTCCAGCCGAGAACACGAGAACTCGTCGCCTGTGGACGAAGGTGAAGCGGTTTATTCTGTTGAAGAAGTTGGTTCTCCCGTCGAGGACGCATCTCCGGTCGATTTTAGTTCACCTCCTGCCAAATTGAGTGGCTCCGTCCACTCCCCTGGATCTCCCGTCGCATCCCACGTCAGGTCCTCCGTGGCCGAATCGCCGCAGCCAGAACCCGAAGTTGTCACTCAAAGCCCCCCTCATAGTGCTGCAACGAAACTTGCTTCTATGCATTCCCGCTCTTTGGCTTCCGCCCCTTTGGTTTCTCGCTCTCTGGCCTCATCCTCTGGCTCGGGCTCGTCTCACATCATCCAAGAGACACCACACGATATGGCTCAAATTATATCCTTGTGGATTAAGCGTGGTGATTTGTGGCGACCTGCTTACTCTCTAGCGGCTCTGAATGAACATATTAGGGCCAAGTGCCCGAGCGACGAGCATATCTGCACGGTACACGAGTCACAGACCCGCCCATTCAAGCTCGAAATTGGCGCCCGAATGTTTGTCGACGGCCATACAGACGAATATGAGATTCTGGCTCTGATCGAAGACCCCAGTGCTTTTTACTACACTGGCAATAACATCTCCAAAGTGGAGCTACGTGCCACAACGGGACGATCTGGCCCTGAGGTTGTTGACATCGAGTGTCTGTATATGCGAGAAGACGTGCCAAGACCAATGAAGCGGCGTCGCACCGCATACATATTCTCAGAATGTCTTTTTGCAATCACAAAGTCGGGCGATCACGTTCCCGCTGTAGACAAGCAAACAGAAGAGATTGCACAAATGATTCAGAGTCATGGAGGTCGTGTAATTGAGAAACTTGAATCACTAATAGAAATCAGTGACGACATTAGCTGGGCAGGCGATAGCAGCGTGTTTGGAGCTGTCATCGCGCCGCGGCAATGTCAGACCCCAAAGTACCTGCAAGCATTGGCGATGGGGTGGCCATGCTTGGACTGCGATTTTATTTATAAATCTGTTAGCGCTGGCTCGCTTTTAGATTACTCAAAGTACCTACTTAGCCCCTGCTACTCCCGCCTCTGTTTATCGCTGGAGGAACAGTTCTACACTCGCAGAATTCTCCTAGGTTCTGTTGTACCACCAGTCTGTCTGGTTGCATCCGAGTCGAGTCCTTTGTATGCCCTCTTGGTGCTCGCATGCTCGAAACCTGTTATATGTCTCAACGCCGTTGAGGATGCTCCAGAAGGCTCACTCGTTATAAATGATGATGGAACTGGCTTGGAACAGCTGTCACCAGGTGTCAAGGAACAGCTTTGTAGAAAAGCTCAGCTCGTAGAAACGGCTAGTATGAGCAGAAACTGGTTGATCCGTTGTGTTGGTGGCGGTATACTTATCTAAATAAGAAGTAGGGCTAAGAGTCTGTTACCAATAAAGTTACTGGACGTTATGATCAATAAGGTGAATTTATTGCCTGAACTCAAACTCTTGTGGACCTGGTTTAGAATAAAGTGTGTAGGTTTAACGCAAGTCTGCACCACTGTTTGGTGCTGGTGCTACCATAAACAAATAAGGAGATTTTTTGAAGCCACAAGGGGGTTTGAAAGCGCTGAAATTACCCTTTTGTTCTGATCTTGCAGTCTCTAACGCAGCTACCCATCCCGAGTTTACAGTCCAGTCTGCGTCAAGTTGCAGTCTATATGTGTGCGGAAAGGCGAATGAGGCCAACAGACACTGGGTGGCTAAACACCTCAATACACACCCTCCTCAACTAACAACCTGTGGCACATCCTCGATCTGTTCAAAAAGCAGTCCTGTGTCGCCATGTGAGATACAAACGCTCATACATCTGCTATACACAAACCTCCCCTGCACTATACGCCTTGAGTGTACATTTTTGGAAAAGGCTGTGATGCATGCACATGCATGCATTCCATTCTTCCGCGCAGAAGTCGTCGCCACCTGCAGGGACGCTTAAGAGGTGAGGTACCATGCAGCTTTATGAACTAAAAGCTTGAAATTATCCAAGAACTGGGCTCTATTTGGTACGATTATAAGCTTTTCGAGACCACCTTCTAGCTTCTCAAAACTACATTAGAGCAGTGATACCGTGAGGCGACCACAATTTTTTAAAGCCTCTTTTCCTTTGCCTCCGCGATGACAGCCTTGAAACCTCACCGAGCTAAGATGAGCCTTCTCACTGCAAACATGAGGCTCTTTTCTCTTCGAGTAATATCTTGTTTACCAAAAAAATAGTCAAAGATTTTTATCATGGAATATTAGAGGCGCCCATATGTCTTCCACGTAATTGGTGCAAGCTTGTATTACATGTTCTGTTGCAAAAATTATCTTTGATTATCACTCGCTATAGTTCTGCCCCGTGGACTAGCTCAAAGGCGATGCACGAAGTATCAACTACTCATACAGCTGCTCGAGATACCTCTGTTAGACCTTCAGGCGCTAACTTTTGTACTCACTCAATAACGCTTGTGTTTTCACAGTGAAATAAACCCCGACACTATATAAAACCAGCTATTGTGCAAATCAAGATGACGAGAATCATGCTCAACACTGCAGCAGATATTCAGGCGATGCATGTGCATGCATGGCTTCTCTTGCCACATGAGACTGTGCTCCAGTACAGCCTATGCACATACGCGTATGCACACAATGAATGAAATTTCAAGCCCGTGTGTAGCTATTTACCCTTTTGGGCCACGTGTTGCATTGGTCTTTCTATAAAACACTTCTATGCCGAAAAAATATTCCTCGGTCTGGCGCTGAGGCCTATACACATTGGAAAATAGTAGACTTTCACTGTTCACATCTTAACCAGCACATTATTCTCAGACATTGTTTCATGCTTAAGTGTTGTGGCCCCGACAGTACAGCATTTTTTTAGCACGAAGGCGTGAGCGCGCGCTGTGACATGACATCAGTATGCATTTCAGCGCTGCACGGCTAGTTCTACTATAAAAGACATCAATAGTTACAAGTAACTAGCTTAAAATGTCGCAGCCAATGGCTCAAGATGAGAGTCAACTTTTCTTAATTATAATTGCTGTCCTGATGCCTTGGGCCGCTGTTTTAGTTATGAAGGGCTGCAACCAAGAGACACTCATTTGCGTGCTTTTGACTTGTCTCTTTTACATTCCTGGTCTTTTGTACGCTCTTTATCTGATCTTTAACTCCAATCCAGAGAACAATTACTTCCAAATTAATCGAAACCCTAACGCCGCACAACCGCAAATGGAGCAGGCTCAACAGTTTGAGAACCAACACGGAAGCACTCAAGCATATCAAGACAAGGCGCGCCCGGTACCCCCTCCTCCCGCCTCTGCCCCAGCCAAGCATGATGTTGAGTCCCTTAACTCTGAGCCCAACGCCGCAATTGAAGAGAAACTTCATCATGAGGACAAGCAAGCTCTTTAAATGCACACTTCTCTAGCATTCTGTATGTCGTAATCTCTGTTTGTTTGAGGCTAGTCAATAGCCTTTTCGCGTTCACACAGGGTTGGGTCTTTACAAGCCAGATTGAGACTATGCACTTTGGAGGGGCCATCATCATAGTTGGGAGGCAGAAAGCCAGAGCCTACGCTGGCATAATTGCGTAGTTCAAGATCGTGATACAGTTCTCCAATTCCAAAGCTGGGTGAGTCCCTTCAGTGGGCACTGCACCTCATACGAACTACCTGTTCGAAGTGTGAAGGGAGTAGTGCTGTGAATTTAGGGAGTATGTGGGGTGATAAACACCAGGTGTACGTAGAAGTCATTGCTTGGTTGTGGGTGAACTTTTTCGCGTGTCTACATCACATTATTGTGGCCACTAGCCCTTCTCAAGTGAGCACTCGCATTTCAATCAAGCTCTTGGAACTTGGATAGTTATTAAGCTCCTGGCCAGAAGGATTGAGGCACTTTTAGCCATTGTCTTCAGTAAGCACATGATGGAGCTGCGGCGGAAGAGAGCGAAGTACTAGGCATTAATACATGAATTATATACCTTAGTCTGTGAGATAGACATATAGTGCGCCGTTTACGAAGTGTCCGCATACTTTGTGATGACTGAAAGATGTGGGTATTAAAGTAAATTGTTCGTATTGTATCCTTTAGCAGACACGATAATGCTATACTCTCCCCAGTTCAAAGGCAACGAGCTTGTGGACATAATGAATCGTTCAATTATTACCCTAGCAAATGTCTTTTATTTTTAGAGGTAAGAATTATGAGGCCATTTTGTTGCTTGCCTTTTCTCCATACTGTTAATCTAAAATGCATCCCTACTATTACACGTCCACATGCATCGGGCTATGCAGGAACACATGCATCTTAGCAGCTGGTCGGAGTGGTGGACGAAACGGACCTTCACCCTCTGTGCATACTATGTAGTTCATCTTTTTGTTCACTTGATACACACATGCATTGCGCTCTCAAAAATTTATTTCCGCAAGTCGATACACTTGACATATATCACACCTGCAGCTACATGACCATATAACGCACAATACAAGCGCATGAACCACTTGAGAGCAGTAGATGATATATACCTAGAAACTACTCCTTATTCCATAATACACCCAGGCAGCTTCACAGCCGCACGACCAGTGATATTCTACTCGCTAATTAGGCAACACATTACCAAGTATCGATTCTGAAGATCCCCCCCGCGTCGGGCCCTAGCTGTTCCTTATATAAGCGTGTGTAGACCGCCGGTACGCCGATACTCGCACGACCGCCATAATGAACGCTCATTTCGTCGACTTTTACCAGCTCTCAATGTGGAGCAACGAAAATTCTTCATTTACATATCTCGATCCATGATTGAGTATCTCAAATCCTGTTTTAGCCACATAGATACACCCGCAAGCTCTGACGCCACCTCGCAAGCTTACCTCGCAAGCTTACCTCGCCGGGCTGGCACCTACTAATCAACCATGGTGCATCTAGGACCGAAAAAACCACCCAGTCGTAAAGGAACTGCCGAGTATCCCAGTGATTTGCAGGATGTCATTGATCGGTACGAGAAGCTTTTAACTGTACCCAAGCAAAAACTCAAAGACATTGTCGCCCATTTCGTTAAGGAACTTGATAAGGGGCTCACGGTCGAGGGAGGATCAATCCCCATGAACGTTGCCTGGGTCATGGAGTACCCCACTGGCGAAGAGACCGGCCCCTTTTTGGCTCTGGATATGGGCGGCACCAATTTGCGAGTTGCGCGTATCACTTTGGACGGAAAACGGGGGTTTGACGTCACGCAGTCTAAGTACCATCTCCCAGCCGAGATCAAGACCGGTACTGCTGACCAGCTCTGGAACCATGTTGCCGATTGTATTGGCGCCTTCATTGAGAAACACGATCTGACCAACGAAAAAGACCTCCACATCGGTTTTACCTTCTCGTATCCTTGCTCCCAGCCTGCCATCAACCACGGTATTTTGCAGCGCTGGACCAAAGGATTCGACATTTCGGGTGTGGAAGGGGAGGATGTAGGACCTCAGTTGCAAAAGGTGCTTGATGAGAAGAAAATCCCGGTCAAGGTAGGTGCCATCATCAACGACACCACTGGAACTCTGGTCGCGTCCAACTATGTTGACCCTAAGACTGAAATGGGCTGCATTTTTGGTACTGGATGTAACGCAGCATACTATGATAAGGTCAAGAACATCCCCAAGCTCAAGGGCAAATTGCCTGCTGATATCCCCGAGGATTCTTGGATGGCCATCAACTGTGAGTATGGTGCTTTTGACAATGAGCATGTTGCCCTTCCTCGTACTAAGTATGATGATGAGCTCGATAAACAGAGTCCTCGCCCTGGCCAGCAGTCGTTTGAGAAGATGATTGCTGGTTACACTCTTGGTGAGATTTTGCGGTTGATTCTGGTTGATCTGCATGACGAGGGTCGTGTTTTCCCTAGCCAGGACATATCCAAGCTGGGAAACCCTTTTATCATTGACGCAGAGTCCTTATCCAAGATCGAGGAGGATCCTTGGGAGAATTTGAACGATACAGAGGTGCTGTTCACTAACGTCTTTGGCATTCAGACTACAGAGTCAGAGCGTTGTTTAATTCGCCGTCTTGCTGAACTCATTGGCACTCGTGCTGCCCGCCTTTCCATGTGTGGTGTAGCCGCCATGGTTACCAAAATGAACATGAAGGAGGCTCACGCTGGTGCTGATGGCTCCGTTTTTAACAAGTATCCACACTTTAAGGAGCGCGGCGCCACAGCACTTGCTGAGATCTTTGATTGGAATATGGATCCGAAGGATTACCCCATCAAAGTCGTTCCCGCCGAGGATGGAAGCGGTGTCGGTGCCGCTATTATTGCTGCATTGACCCGCAAGAGACTCGAGAAGAATCTCAGTGTGGGCGAGAAGCACATCAATAAGTTGGATTAATTATATGTTTTTTTGTAACTGAAGTGTCTAAACCTGTTTGGGCGAAGCCTACCAACGTGTTTATTTCAAGTCTCTACTCAGCATCAGGCTCATCTTTTCGACTGCCCCACGCGAGTTCAAGCCAACCAGACAGAAATTAGGACTGATCTGGCGTGATCCACAAATACTTCATCTATCTCTCGAGCTATTGTTCCTTGCAGCGCCTGCGTCTCAACTCGAGCACTCCAACTCACGTGACACCCCATAAAGGAATACGGGAGTATTCAAAACAGTGCTTGAGTTGGTAAAAGTAGCCCAGTCTAAATAAGGGTAGGGAAATGAAGAGTCCTGAGTGCATCAATCGCTATCTTTAGGCACCAATGACCTCTCTTTGGTGGACAGAGGCCATGAACTGCTATGTCCCTGCAGATGTATGCACTGATCACCGCTCACTGACCATCAACGTACATAAATGTCACTTAAGTTCCGTAGTGGGTTATGAGAATTTCAGACTCAAGCTCCGAAAATGAGTTGAAACTGCGCACTAAGGAGTCCATCGATGTAATTGATGGGGAGGTCGAGGATTTGGCTGGCCAGTATGTCAACAAGCACATCGAATTGACCCCAGAGCTTGAAAAGTCTGTTAAGCGGAAAGCCGATTTCTATATTTGCAGTATCATGTGTGTGGTTGTTATGATTCAGTATATGGATAAGGTCTCCACCGGGTATGCAGCTGTTATGGGGTTGAGGACGGATATGAATATGAAGGGAACAATGTATAGTTGGGTAGGGTCCGCTATTTACCTTGGATATCTACTATTTGAGATTCCTGTGAGCTTCTCTTTGCAAGTATTTCCCTTGGCCAAGCTCAGTACCTTTTACATTATCTCTTGGGGTGTCGTTCTCGCTTGTTCGGCGGCGTCACAAAACTATGCGGGGTTCACGAGTACGAGAGTAGTCCTGGGAGCAATGGAAAGTGCCGTAAATCCCAGTTTTCTCACATTAACCTCTCAATGGTGGAAGACGAACGAGCATTTCAGCCGTGTTTGTCTCTGGTACGCTTGGAATGGTGCTGGTACATTACTTGGCAGCGCTATCGCGTATGGACTTTTTATTCACAAAGACAGCTACGCGCTGGCTTCTTGGCGGGTACTTTTCATCATTCTTGGTGGTATAAATATTGTCGTTGGCGTTGCTTTCTACTTCATCGTACCCGATACCCCCGCGCAAGCATGGTTTTTTAGTGAAGAGGAAAAAGCTGCACATGTTGAGCGGATAAGATCCAATAAGATCGGGTATGGCAATCGTAAAATCAAGTGGGATCAGGTCAAGGAGGCATTTATAGATATTCGTACCTACCTCCACTTTGCGATCATCTTTACCTTCGATGTACCCAATGGCGGCGTGACAGCCTTCCAGTCAATTCTTTTCCAGGGAATGGGCTTCAAAACAAAAGATACCCTTCTTTTAGGTATGGGCACTGGTGGTGTGGAGCTCGTTGGCTGTTCTCTCACAGCAATTTGCTCTATGTACTTCTTCAAAGGATACCGTATGTTTTATGCAGATATTTGCGGAGCGCTTTGTCTGATGTCGCTTTTTTTACTGGCCTGGGCCCCATCTACCTCTGGTAAGATGGCAGGTTTAATGCTATGGTACTGGTGTGGACCTGTATCGTATTTTTGCGTGCTCTCATGCATCAGTTCTAATGTTGCCGGATCCACTAAGAAATCCATCAGCACCGGCATCACACTGATTGGATACTGCGTGGGATGCCTTGTAGGGCCCCAAACATTTAAAGAGAGCGAGGCTCCGGACTATGGATCAGCAAAGGCCGCTATGGCTGTGTCTGGAGCTATACAATTCGCTCTTTTGTTAGTTCTAACATACGTCAACTGGGCAGAAAATAGACGGAGAGATCGAAAAAATGAAAAATTACCGGCCAACTTTGTCAATTCCGAGTTTGCCGACTTGACAGATTTCCAGAATCCTGAGTTTAGATACTCACTGTAGCTTCAAAGACCGCTTTGTTGCACGTACGCAACCACCCATTCTGCAGAGATACGTCAATCTAATAGTGTAAGTTTCAATGTTCATAAACTAGCGCGTGCCGAAGAGTACTTGCGAATGACTTAAACTTAGTGAGATTGTACGTGAGTTATGTAACCACAGCTCTTATCGATAAGCTCAAGTAGATAGCAGTTGAGCAGGCTGAACAGAATTCCGTTATTTGGAGATTTGAGCATCATTGTAGTCAAGTGCACTGCCATGGAAAAGAAAATGGCAATCTGTTCGCTGCAAAACATTCAAACAGTGATGTAGAGTGTATGAGAGTTTGCATCATTCCTCACCCTACAAACTGGGCTACAGTAAGACACCCCACGCTTTAATTGCTAGATTAGCTTGCGCAAAGATATCCCCAAGCATCAAAAGTCTTAAATTCTCCGTAGATAGACTGCGTGGAAAGAAAAGAGGCGTTGTATCAACCTAGGGTAAGGACCGGCAGCTTCCACCATACCGGCGCGCTGTCGACTGTATATAAATGACCTCAAGTCGCGATCAGGGAATCAATCTGCACTTTTACTTTTGCATCTAGTAGCGAGAAAGGGACGTCTTTTTTTGTTCCTCGGTTGGTGCGCCCCCCGTTGCACCCGAAATACGAGGTTTTGTATGTACTCCCTAGATAGCCTCGTTCGAGACCTCATGGTTCGTGCCGCCAGTTGTGTACGTTGTGTTTAGGAAATATGAGAGTAGTCTATGGGCTTTTGGCCGTTATAAATAGTTACGTGTGCAATTCTGTGCGAAATTAGTGAAGGCACTTGGAGGCAAGTTGGCGCGTATGGATGTCGCAGCATCGTTTGAGCTGCCCCTCTGGCCATTACTCACTACTACTGTACCATTCCACATTAACAGTTACGGGTGTTTTTTCGAATCCAAGCAACTGTGCACCGTCACTTAGGGTCCCCGGGAGCTTTCTCAGGCGCTCACGGACAATGGGGTTATTGGCAAAGATGGACTTCTGATTAATGCGAATGTTCAAGGTAAAGTTCTCGCTGCAACCGTCTACTGAAAAGGAAATGACATCCTCACGAACCTGCGCACCAGGACAGACGCCGCCAATAACATGCATAACACAGCCAACATAGTACGCCCAGAAGAAGCGCTCAGGATCATTGAATAGGCGCTGGAAACTTTCAAGAAGGATACGCGCCGATTCATTGATCGTACCGCCCCATCTTTGGTACAGCGCAATGCCCAAGAGAACTCGCACCTCATGTGTGAGACCGGGTACCCCAGTGAGGATACCACTGATTCCAATCATAAGACCAAGTAGAGGTTGTGCCGATTTAGAGTACGAGCTGTGAATGTACGCAGCGTTTGCCACCCCTTTGACAATGCGTTTGGAGATTATACTGTGGAAATCTTTAGGGATTGCAGTGGACAAGAGATTTGCCAGCTTTGGGGCCCCTGGCAACGCAAAGGGCGATGTGCAAACAATCAGGGGGTCCTGAGCAAAAATTTCATCGGGCATTTGCCTGAAAAGGATACCCTCACCAACTGTACTGCGATCATAAAGGAACTTACGAGCGCTGGGAATGCCGGTACCCACTCCGCGTAAAAGCGACAAAGTAGCAAGGAAGAACGCAGCACGCAGTTTACTAGTTTTTTCGAGCTGGTCTCTGTGCTGCTTGATTGTTGACTCGGAAACATCGAGTACATCACTAGGCACGCAAGAAAACCCCGTCGAGCTCAACGCAGCAAGTAGTACTGCAGAAATGTTTGCTCCATGCATGAACCTCATAATTGAGGGGAACCCCCTTGAGTGTACATACACTCTGAGTCCACCTTCCTCGGCAGCCATTTGTTGAAGCACTGTCGGTAATTCTAGCTGTGAAAAAACCTGAGCGACCCGCTCTGCGATCTCTTTCTCAAGCTCCTCAAACGATTCCTTGGTGAGTCGCCTCGCGAGAGAGACACCACCATACGGTAACTTGTGGGCTGATCCATATGTCAGAACGTTCTTATCACTGTAGTGAATCCAACTAAGGTAAACAGAGCGAGCAGTGACTTTGAGGAACAGTCCCTGTACAGGGTGGAACGCACCAGCCAGGCCATAAAGAAACGACTGAAACTCGTCCTCTTCAGTTAGACAATTGATTGGCCAATCAATGTTAGTACTTTTGATGGCTTCAATGATCTCATTGCGCTGAGTGCCCTCTGGAATCGAGCTACCCACGATGATCAAGTTATTGCCTTGGCGAACGCCATAATCTTTGCAGATGGTCTTGAATCTGAGCAAACAAACTTTGAAGTCGTGCAGAGTGGATTCGGAAAGGGTCAATTCCTCCGAATATAGCGGCAGACTCATCCTGTCTTGGAAGACCTGGGGAAGAATGCGCATAGTTTTGGGGTTTAAGGAGTTGATACTAAATTGCAAATCGTTCGCATCGACATTGATGAATCCATGTAGTGACATGGTGCTATGTATGGATGTTTCAGAGCTTGGGGCGGAGATTTGCTAGCCAGATGTCTTGGCTTGCCGTGCTAGTCCTTGGGATGGGAGGTCAGCAAACCCAGGCTGAGGGTAAAGCCTATTTGCCACATTGTGAAAGGGTACAGGGTTGGGGTAGCTGCTATGGATGGCAGACGCGGATAGTGGAGCGGCTATACACAGGAATTTTTGAGTTAGTTATTAGATGCGCAGCTTTACAGCCCCGTAGTGGTGCTCTCATTACCGTCTCTCCCATTCTAAGCTTCGTGTCTACCGGTACTCATGAGGCACAGCGGTGGCGGATATCCAGGCTGGGAGAGGAGGATTGGTTGCGGGTTTCGTAGCTTTATTGGCCATTCGAAGCAGCTTTGAGAGTAATATAAAGTCTTAGTATACAAACACATACAGTCTATAAGCCGAACAACGGTTCTGTTACGGGCGAGTCAATCGCCTCCATATTCCCCATGCAAATGATGGAGATGGGGCTCACGCAAATGGCGTCGGCTGGACAAGCGTGAACTCGCTATGATATGTAGAGAGGTACTGTGATGCTCTCGGAGCATCAATGCCAGAAGAGGGAATAGCTACAATGCTCTCAGAGCCCCCGTCGCCCGTAACTGCCTGGGCAATACCGAGCTCACCGTGCTCGAAGTCAAACACTAAGTATGCGTATCTTTGGAATAGGTTTCCGAATAACATCTGATTGTTGATATCGGAGCTGTCAGGGATAGTCCTAATTTGGTTCATCACATAGATAGTTTTGCCATCGTCATCCTTAACCGGATTCCAAAAGGCTTGTACATCGGCAGCGACCTCGACACCACTAAAGCCAAAAATAACGCTTCCTTCAGGAATGGTATCACGCATGCATGCACCGTGTTTCTCCGACCATTCCGCTCCGAAAGCTTTGCCAAGAGCCTTGTGCCAGCTGAGGGGGACGACGGCAAACCAAGTGCCTGTATCAAGACAAGCAGGGCGAGCTGCACCGGTTACGATATCAACTTTATTGCCT
Source organism: Wickerhamiella alocasiicola (assembly GCA_022577715.1). Classification (NCBI taxonomy): domain Eukaryota; kingdom Fungi; phylum Ascomycota; class Dipodascomycetes; order Dipodascales; family Trichomonascaceae; genus Wickerhamiella; species Wickerhamiella alocasiicola. The sequence goes on from JAKIRU010000031.1 coordinate 74,753, forward strand.
TTGGTGTCTGCTGCACCGATACTACTGAGGGCAACGTTGGTGTTGATAATGCCAGCGGGGTAAGTGAACGTTCCATCGGGGTTTTTTCTGGGGGTGTTGACAATGGGAACCTTCTGTAAAGTCCCGACATACTTGCTGGTGTCAATGCCACCAAAAGTTACTTGGCCCTTCTTCTCCGTGTTGGTGTTCATGAAGATCCCGAATGCAACAGTGTTGACAACTCCCTCATTCTTTAGGTGCTGGAGAAAGCTAGGATGACCGTTGTCCAGTGGGGGTCCAGCGCCATAAATTGCACCATACCCTGTTATACCAGGAACCGTACCAATGGTGATATTGTTGAGAACAGTGTTAGTGCCATGAAGCCGTACCTGATCTTTGCCAACCCACCCAAGAAGCGGGGACCCTTTATAGTAGGTAACGGTGAATTCTACAGAGTCATTGTGGTATGTAGAGCTACTAGAAGGATTCCAATAGCGTTCCTCACACCAAGTCATTGTACTACCAGTATCAAATAGGAACAGTGTCTCTTGGAGGTCACTACCCACGTCTAGATGAATGTAGTACCACCATTTTCTCATATGGTCAACCTCGGAATCCGGAAGGTAGCCTAAGCCGCGCTTTGACAGTTTATTCCCACTAGAGAGCTCATACGAGACGAATCCAGGACTTGGAACAGCAGCCGAGAACACCAACGGCACCAACGAGATAAGGGCGCACCAGAGCATTGAGTGAAGTAAATTATGTGTTTTGAGCTGTGTTCTTATACCTGCAACTTTTCATGGAGACCGCAACCACGCACGCGTTGCGTGTCTCTTTGCATGGCATTGCATATGCATTGCCTTGAAAACTGATTCACCTCATTTCAATATGTAGACAGAAAGCGGAGGTTGACCAGGTTTCAGCTCATACCGAGATCAAAATTTTCGAGGGCGAATTCTTCGTAGTGCTGATGTCTCAAATTGCACTCCATGAAAGATCGGCGACGGGTGTTCAGGCGCATTATGACGTCTCCCGATCAGCTTAGATGATGATAAGAACACGCCAGAGCTCTAGTTTGGCAGTTGAAGTCACATCAACATTTAAGCAGACTGAATGATAGCCAAATGCTCGTTCTAAAACTTATTATCTGTTCATAGTTAGCGGTGAAGCAAAGGGTTACCCCTCAACGGTTTTTCAATCAATGCACTGGTATGCAAGGCTGTCTGCACGCACCCCAATGGTGCTTCGAGTTGAAACGGTCGAGCTGGGGTTTCAGACGACAGCACTGCCAAGAAAAATACGTATCACCCAAGCTATTGGCTCAAATTCTGGCATGGTGTCAAATGACTTTGATTCACCCTAGCGCTCGAGATTGACCGTTAGGCACCCCACTTGTGTACGTGCAGATCATCTACGCATTCATATTCAGATTGACTCTAAAAATAGACAAAGAATCGAGAGTCAATATCAAAAGTGATTCTCAGTGCCTTATTCTGAATAAAAAGACAGCTATTGGGAAGAAGCAACTGCTCACACTCAAGAGGACCTATTAGCCAGCTTCTGGTCAGTTCTGTGTAAGATTTGAACTGCACCGATCCGAGCATAAACCCTAAGGGGTATTTCGGGGGAGCGGCACATGCATGCATCTCTTCGAGCCATTAAATGCCTAGGCCACATGCTTGTATGCCTGCTATATTTTCTAGCGTTTTTTGATGAGTATATAACATGGGTGAAATAAATTAAAGAAGTGTTTCGAGCTCTCTTGCAAGTAGTTATATTCGCGCGTGAAACTAGGGGCTCGAGTAGAGCGCCACACAGATAGAGAGTTTTTTTTCTTAGCCCTTCCGGGTTATCATTTCCCTCAACTTCGAGTTGGATCTCTCCCTAACTATCATTTCACTGCTATGCTCGCGGTAGTATCCGATGATGGTGGTGTGAACATCGCCCTGGACTGCGTGATTGAGACTAATAATGGTCCCAGATATAATGTCGAGGCTTTCCAGCGTTCCCCAGAGGAGACCGCGATAGCAGCTCTGAGAACCTCGATTTTCATGTTTGTTGGAATTTGAACTTATCGCTGCACTCTGTCGCCTTCGGTGCAACTTTCAGTAGTTGGCCATGGTCTGCTGTGGACCACGCGGATCACATTTCGTACACATGATGGTAAATAGCTCCGTAGCCTCTATAGTCCTATAGTAGTTTGCTCCGTAGCAGTATAGCCAATTGAGCAGAACCAGTGGGCATCCGCGAGCTCGCACTCAGTGCGTCACGTAGCAATTAAATGAAGAATTCTCCAGTTTTCTCTACTCTCTCGAATTCATAAATCCGAACCAAGGCCCTCCAACAAAACCTGTGTCAGCCGCATCAGTCACCCTAGAAACTTCCAAGGGATTTGAGTAACTACTTGTTAAGAATCACCTAGGACTTCTACACCCCGATCAGCCCCTATCTCCCAAGGCACTTCCGGTCACGAAGAACTCCCAGATCAATGAAACTCTTTGGAGGAGCTATCGACGTTGAAATCCCCAACGAATTCTGTGATGCATCCGACTATCGAGATGTGCCCGATAATCAGGAGCTCTGGGTGGGAGAAATCGATGGGTTCACGGCTGGCTTCATTGTTGAGTTGCTAGAGCCCGTCCTGCCTAATGAGTCGTTGGAACAAGCCTTTCAAGAACACATCAAGGACTTGCACCATGCTGCAGATATTGGGATCGACAGTATTGAAACCATAGAAACATTCAGAGAGCAGCTGAGCCACCGCGAATGGATGGGAGTCACTCAACTGGCTCAGGACCCCAAGAAAGGTCCTACGTTTCTAGTTTTTGGATTGTTTCGGATTGAAAAACACCAGACAGATATTATTCTCACTTGCTCCGTTAATACGGGCAACACCAAGCTCAGTGGCCCTAACTTGGACAGCGTAATTAATCAGGCAAAGACGGCGGTGGCCATCGGGGCGAAGTCTTTCACGGTGGTTGACCCCAGCCTTTTCAAGAACTAACCAAACCCAATATTTGATTGTGGCGTGTCTGCTGATACTACGACGGAATTATAATACATAAACTAATGGTAGGCGATAGTGTAGCCTAAGTGATCTTCAACTAACAACAGAGCGACAATATGCGATCTCCGCTGCTGGTAAATTAAAATGCAATTTCTCCTCTTGCTCTCCCTATGCGCACCTTACTGAGGAGTACTAGCCCTTGAGTTGTCATCTAATCCTATGACGCTCATGGGCACTGTTGTATCATCACGAGAGCGCTTCATTGGTGATCCGTCCTCATCTGTCTCGACAGTCTTACGCGTCTTACGCTTGAGAGCATTTGGACCTTCGTACTCACGCGTCACAAGCAACAAAAGGGTGTTGCAGCGACGACCTAGCTCAGTAGGAGTTCGAGACAGAAAATACCAATCAAAGTCAAACAATCCACTCGTACGAATGCTATCCCGAATTTTCTCATATACACCCGCTGCATCATAGCCAAACTCGTTTAATTTCACTAACAAGTAGCGATCCTCATCTTCTGTGTATGACTTCTTGACGTTACTGACAGGGTAATGGATCTGCATCTCTGAAAGTGGCGCCTTGTATTCTGAGCATTTTCGCGACAGAAGCTCTGCTTGCCGTAGCTGGGTACGAGCCTTACGCTCGCCAGCATCCACTTGTGCCATATAACGCTGGTAGTCCGCAATCTCCTTGTAACGAGCCAAAAATGTTGAATGGTACCGTCTAATCTCTTGCTCTGACTTTTCCTTCCAATCAGCAACAATTTCATCGATATTGTGTTTGCCGTGGACGACCATGAGGTGAATAAAGTGGTGGAAGTCACGTTTGGAGAAGTTGGGGAATCCCTTGGCGACCAGCTTATCCTTATACTCTTTCTCCTCCTCGGACAATGGTACAGCATTCTCAATATCCACATTCATCTGCGCTATAGACTCCTCATCCTCATCACTCATATCCTCCTGAGTGATCTTGACCCCTAACTGCTTGCGATAATACTGCATCTCTTTCTCCTGAATATCCTCAATTTCTGAAGGGAAAAATTGAAAATCATTGAGCGGAACAAGTCTGGGGGCCTTGACTGCACGACGATCCTTGTCTAAACCATAGTCGATGCGGGCACGGCGCATTTGAGGGTACTTGTAATCATCTTGCGGCGTCTCCTTCTCCAGCTCTTTTTCTGGAACACTAACAACGGGGGCATGGTCGAACTTGAAAGTAAACTTCTTTTGGATTTCGTCCAGGCCATACTCAGCATAGCGATCATTGAGCTCGGACGTGCGCGCTTGTCCTCTCTCAAGAATATCATCGATTGAAACATCCTTGGAAAATGACTTTGTCTCATCGAAAACTTCTTGGGCACCGTGACGAATCATGTTAACTAGTTCTTCCTTGGAACTTTTGTCTTTCTTGTCCTTTGCGCCATTCACGTTCTCTCCCTTGCGAGCTTGTTGAATGACGAGCTGATCCAATCGCAATTTACGTGCGGCTTTCTCTAATACCTTCTCCTCGATAGCATTCTCTGTAACAAACCGATAAACATAGACTTGTTTTGTCTGACCGATACGATGAGCACGGTCCATAGCTTGCAGGTCAGCTTGTGGGTTCCAGTCAGAGTCATAGATGACGACCTGATCGGCAGTAGTTAAGTTAATACCCAGGCCACCAGCACGAGTGGTGAGAAGAAACAGAAATTTGGAGCTACCAGGCTTGTTGAACTCATCAATGGCTGCAACACGATCATCATGAATAGTCGACCCATCGATCCGACAGTATTCGTACTCACGTAAAGCACAATAATCTTCTAGGATGTCAAGCATATGGGTCATTTGACTAAAGATTAGCACACGAGAGCCTTGTGACCTCAACTTTCCCAGCAGCTTATCGAGAACAATCATCTTTGCGGCATTCTGTACAATGTGTTCACCAGTAGAGTAAGGGGGCCCCGGCTCTGCGCCCTCGAATAAATAGGGATGATTACAGCATTTGCGCAGTTGCATGACTACGTTCAGAAGCTTTTTAGTCTGAGCGTCGCGTTGATTCGTGGCATTTACTGTATCAATGTCACGGACCAGTAACTGACGATACCACTGGATCTGCATATCGGTGAGACCAACATAAAGGTTGACTTCCTTCTTAGGTAGCAAGGAAGTCTCAACATCAGATTTGACACGGCGCAGAAGAAAAGGTCGCAACAATTTGTGAAGCTGCTCGATGACCTCTGTGTCTCTTTGCGAAGTGACCTCTTCTTTAACGGGAGTATCGGACTTCATTTCCACATCCTCATCCTCATTAGCTTGGCTGGATGGTGCAATGTCATCGTCTTCCTCTTCCTCATCATCTTCCTCCTCCTGTTCCCTGTTATCGGTTCTGAACCATTCATCAAATAGCTCTGAATCACTGAAGACATCGGGAAGAATAAAATTGAGTAGGGCCCACAGCTCGTGAAGATTATTTTGCAAGGGTGTACCAGTGATAAGAAGGCGATTGTGACTGAACAAGGCACGCACGATCTTACTTAGCATACTGTCCTCGTTTTTAATGCGGTGGGCTTCATCAACAATGAGATACTGCCACTGAAACCGTTTTAGATCGTTCTTTTCCTTAATAACCAGCTCGAAAGATGTGACGCAAATATCGAATTTGCAAGGAAGAAGTCGGTCCTGGATAAGCTCTGCACGCTCGTACTTGTCACCTCCAATCACTAGGACGTTGAACGATGGGGCGAACCGCTGGATCTCACGCGCCCAGTTATTGACGGTGCTTTTAGGAACCAAAATCAAGTGCGGTCCATCAATGCCTTTAACGTGTTTCAGATAGGACAAAAAACTGATGGTTTGTAGAGTTTTTCCAAGGCCCATCTCATCGGCCAGGATACCAGATATACAGTTGTGATAAAGCGAGATCAGCCAGTTCAAACCTTCGATCTGGTAATCGCGCAAGGTACCTTCAAGCCAAGGGGGACTTTCAGTGAAAATATCCTGCGTTTCCTCGGGTTCCTCGTCACTAAGAGGCCGCGAATGGCGAGAGCCTGAATTTTTGCGGCGACGTGAGGCGGTCTTTTGCTTGGCAACTTCGAGTACAGACCGTGTAAACCGGTCTTTTTCTGCTCTACGCTCAATAAAGTGTACTAACAAATCGCTGATCCCGAGCAGGTACTTGAACCTCGTGATCGCCTCGTGACGCTTTGATTTGTCCTGCAAGTCGTCCAGCAGATAATTTGGCCGAGTAGACACAACCATTGAGTCCTGATCATCCGCCTGATCATCCTCCTCTACTTCCATTGACTCGTCATCAGCGTCCTCCTCGTCCTCCTCTTCGGAGCTGATGTCGACGACCGGCGTCGGCGTTTTGCGCGGGTTTCGAGCACTTCTGCGAGGCTGGCTGCGTTGGGGGCGATGATCAACCTCCTCCTGGGACTGGGACTGTATATCATCGCTGTCGCTCGAGTCGCTATCAGAGCTGGCAGCCTCTACGATCTGATACTTGGTGCTTCGACGACGAGAGCTGCGTCTGGGCTCGGGGCTAGAAGGTTCTGAAGGTGTGACGGACGTTGCGGACGGCCCACGAGAAATTCTAGTGCTTCTTCTTGCCATTGGAGCTAGCGTCGAGGTCTAGTAAGCTTTTGAAAGTTTGTAGGGTCGCGGCGTTGAGGGTTCCAGGGGTACACTAGTAATCAAGCAAGCGGCCTACTACACATCAAGCCTTCTGGAAATCAGCGACTGAGGCTCACCAGCTATCAATGCTTTAATCATTCTTAGCTTGGCATAGAAAGTGGTGCTTACAATTGCATTTTAGCGATAAATCGTTGGCAAGATTCGGCCCTGCACCGAGCATCACGGTTGCAAAGTCACGTGCTGCCACACATATATAGTACTACTTGGCTGCGCGCGAATATGATCGCCAGTTGATGTCTATATATTTGGGAGGTTAAGAGAGAACCTTTACCCGAAACTGATTCCGTAGAGCTTTATATATGTAGGTCTCTTCGAACACTGTACCAGGTCTAGATTAAGATATAGTAAAATGGTGCTAGCGGGCGCTATCTTCGAACAAGCAGTTATATGACTAGAAATTGAGAGCCCAATTGCTTATAAGTCAAATTTGGCGTTGGAGGGCAAATTGGCTCAGCTCGTCGGATAGGTTCCAGCTATCGCATGGCCGAGCTACTAGCTGACTGACCCTAGTCCAAGAGTAGAATACTCCCAAGGATTACAGGCGGATCGCCACAGGATAATAGGATTTACACCTCATAGTCAGTGCTTGAAATAACGCCTACACCCGCCTACTGCTACTTCTGAACCCATCCATGCTAACAGAATCTTTGGCGGTCCTTGGTATCGCACTAATCGGTCATAGCGTATTCTCTGCGAGGGAATTCTTTCAATTTACAAAACTAAATGAGTCAAAGCTGCCTCTGCCTCGAGACGTAAGTATTTTGTGGTAACTTAAACCGAACAAAACTAACACAGATTATCCAAGAATGCGCATTAGGGTGTATTATAGTAGTCTTATGGTACTATTCTACTCTTAAATTCAAACCTGGGGACCCCAAAGTCGCCGCCAGCGAGCTGGAACAAGCAGGAACCCCACCCTATTACACGCTCGAAACTCGCCCAAATTTCCAGGACATCAAAACCAAGCGTGCGGAGTATTTGAAATGGAAGCAAGGTAATCAGTGAGTTGAATTTGACTTCAACTACTTTAATGCATTTGAAGCAAGCCCATTAAGGAAACTCAGAATCAATGCCTATGTATTCGCAGTCACTTTCTGTACCGGCAGAAATTATAGCTATATATATGAATGTGCGCATTTACCCACAATCATTTAAGCATATTGAACTCCACTGACGTCACACTGGAGCTACAGGCACTAGAATTGCTTTATCAATGGCAAGACTCAGAACTCACAATTAGTAACTTCATAACTTGATTAAATGTATGCACAAGAGTTCCGAGGCACCGATGTCCATGACCCTGACCTTATAGTTGCTGATCCGGTGGAGCTAATGATGCAGTGGTTGCCTCCACCTCCAGAGGGTGATCCGTCTCGAACCATCATGTCATTAGCGACAATTGGTCTCGATGGGTATCCTAATACTCGACATGTACTTGCGAGTGAGGTATCCCGCGAGGGAATCTCATTCCACGTCAGTAGTAAGAGCGCTAAAGTAGCTGAACTAGCGGCGTGCCCTCGAGCAGCCATCACTATAGCTTGGCCTCAGCAAGGCAAGCAAATTATTGTACAGGGCGATGTCATCAAGCAGAATAAACAGGATGCTGATCGTGTCTACCGCGAGCGCTCGAACTATCTTCAATTGCTCGCCCATGTCAACACTGATAAGGTTGCCAATGAGCCGGCCCTGGAAAGAGCTAAGGTGTGGACAGATTTCGTCGCGAAAAACCCAGATGCATCAAAATTAGAACCCCCGCAATCCTGGTTAGGGTTTATCCTACATCCCGTACGTATTTCTTTCTGGAGAGCAGTCCCGGATACCCCCAGTAATCGTCATGACTACAGGCTTGTTGAGAGGGAGGTGGAAAGCGAACAAGGAACACATGGCAGTAAATCATGGGTTTGTGAAGTAGTTAGTGGCTAGGTGAAAGCTGGGGTAGAGGTTGAGTAGATAGCATCAGGCGCATTAGCGTAGGGGTACCCATAGATACAACAAACCAACACGTAACCGAGTTCTTTTTTGGTGCTGTACAGGAGTGCCATGTAGAATAATATTGAAGAGTGTTATCACCATGATTGCATAACTACCACAGGCTAGCTGTCTCTGTGGTACCTTTTCGAGCTCTAGCACCTGGGTTTAGGAGAGACTGCCTTGACGTACTTGCCACTTGGATCGCCAGCTTTATCTGATATACGACTCCTTTAAATACTCCTAATATCATACTATAACCCGTCAAGGTGATGCTAGGTGTGGATCGACATAGCTCCGTGAGACTCGCTTTGAGGCGTTTGTCCAACCCATCTATCAGAATGGTAACTACGAATCTATTAGCCACTAATAAACGATTGTTTAACAAAATAATAGGCCAGAGGCCCATTAGCGCATTGATTATCGACTGGTCTAGACTGGGTATTAAATAAATAAAGCGACTGTGATGGGGCCAGAGCCACGCAGAACCCCGGGTATTAACGGCTGCAGTAGGTCAGCAGCCTGAATATTAACTGCCTTTGAAGCTGCCCTTAACTTGCACCAAAACGCTGCATCATTGGTTGCCCACTATTCGGCAGCTGTGCGTTTGCTGGGCTCCAAAATGCCTGAAAATCCAGGAGCTTTTTGCCGAAGTTCCATTTCTTTTTGTGCATCAAGTTCCTTTTTGAATTGCAAGAACGACTCAATCCGATCGTGATGTTTCTGATCTAACGCCCCCAAAAACGCACCGGTATCACTCTCAATCTGGGGTACAGCAGAAGTATCAATTGGTTCAACTTGGGGAGGGATGTGAAAAGTATACGGCAAGGTCACAGGTTTAATCTGCTTTGCGGCATCAGCTAAAGTAACATGGCTAGCTAGCAAGTCCATGATTCTATACAAGCTCTCGGGGCAGTTGAGTCAGGTTTTATATTACGCCTCTATACAGGTAAGCTCGGTAGTAGTGGTGCCGTAATGCGTGCCGAAGCCAGGAAGGCGGCCCCGAGGCGGAAACCAATGAAGATCCCCGTTGAGGTACGATAGCATTTTGTAGAATTAATTAATACAATAATTTTTTTGGTTGCAATTCTGCCTTCTACACGGTGATTATCGAGTATGCATGGATTGGTCATCTCTGAGCCAGCGCCAAGAAACGGCTCGATTCTCCAGGCACTTGATAGCTTCAAAGATACATTCCGGGAATTTGATTTCGCTGTCATCTTGCCGTGATTATGGTTTACATGCCTAGGTGAAACCATTTATTTGATTATTTGAGGGATCTGTACTCGCCCAGCAACAATTGTGAATGCTACCCGAGATTTAGCCTACCTTGGCACTCAAGCTTCTCTGCACCTGCGTGAACCCCAAAACGCAGATCCCTAAAAATACTTGTTGCTGCTAATTACTATGACTAAAACTTGTGGTTCTGGTTTTGCGCTAGTTTGTAATCTGAGAATATGGGGTAAACGGGCGATGGGAGCAGGAGGGTTTAAGTGATTGTTTAAGTGAACACAAGAGATGCCCAAAGTCGGGAGAAAGACCAAATTGTAGAGGACATGATTCTAGTATTGTAGCTTCAGTTTGGTCCAGGGTAGTGTCAATCATCGCAGCTTTGCCCTTGCGTAATTTTAGCCCACAGTTCCTGAGGCCTCACGGAACTGCATGTGCATATACGCAGACTCAAGTGCTGCGATACCTCGGAGAAATTGCATGAGCTATTTTCCCTTTTAGGTCCTTGAGGTCATTTCCGGCCTCAATGGCCGTCAGTAAAGCCGTGATCGGATTAGTTCACCTGCTGGCGCTGTAAAAGCCGCACGCACGGATAATTATGCACAGAACTTATGAAAAGTCAAAATAGGGAAAGTTGAAGAGCCTACAAGTCTTAGTATAAAGGTTTCGTGGTTTTAGATCAACTAGTTAGAAATGATTCTTCATTCAGTGCTTCAGTCTTTTGAGCTTCTTGCGACTTACTCGTTGAAGCAGCCACTGTTTTTGTGGCGTTGTGGAAATTTTATCGCCATAGCGGCTATTGTCGATTTGAGCGTCTCTTTAGACGTTCATTATTCACTTGCTCATCAATCCGAACAATTACGGGCTGTTGTATCCCTCACTGCATCGTTTTCAATAAGCCTCATGGCTCGCAACCACTTTGCTGACTTGCATTGCATATGCATCTATCGGTGTCCTAAAGCCCATGAAACTATCGAGCACAAAAAATACCTCAAATTTGGGACAAAGTCATGTTCCCAACCCTCAAGCAAAACCAGCGTGCCCCGCCCCGCTCTTTTGTTAAGCTCATCCCCATAAGCTTATCCACATAGATCCCAGGCTTAGTCCAAAACCGTCATTACTTCACATGTCATCGCTGGAATTCAGACTAGACAACCACGGCCCCATTTACACGCCTGGAGAGACCATTTCTGGTGAGATCGTTCTTCGTGCTAATGAAAAGATAAAATCCAACGGCCTTCATGTAACTTTGCGAGGTATATGCAACACGTCTGCTCGAACTGACGGCACCGAGACCAACAGAACTCGAGAAGATAGTTGCTCGTCCCACTATCAAACGGAATCCACAATTTTCCTGCAGTTACAGAATGAAATTGAGCCGTCAAAAAGCTATCCCGCAGGTACGTTTTCTCATAAATTTTCGTTCCGGATTCCAGAAATATGTTCTGCTCCCAAATTGGGTCCTCAATGGAGCATCCCACTGCCCTCCACTATTCAGGATGTTACTGAGCTAGGCTCGATTAACTATAATCTGAGAGCTACTCTGGCCAAAAGTGCCCTGCTGTCTTTCAATCTCCATGTAGACAGAGATATCCGTATCGTGTCACAATCATCTACACAGGTAGCATTCCACCGCAACAAGTTTGTGCAGCAAAAGCTACATGCCAAAGTGTTTGATTACGATTCAGACTCATGGCTGCTATGGACTCAACGTTTCGCAGGCCTCGATATCCACACAGACACTTTCCCTTTTCAGGTGAAATTGACGCATAGTGCCGCGGGATTGCCAGCTATAGATGTCCCTCTTTCAGATGTTGTGTCGCTCAAGGTCTTCAGGCTACCCAAAGAAGCCAAGAAGTCTGTTGCTTTTGAAATCAGTCAGATTAAGGCAACTATTCGCTACGCTGTCCAGAGTAACGCTATTAACACTACCCAGCAATCGATAAACGATGTTGTTTTATACGAAAATGACTCTCTGCGCGAACTGCTTGAGTTTAATGAGCCCTCTGGCGACGAACTGCCGGCTATAAACATCACACATCTCCTCAAAGATGCCCGTTTGAACACCAATTTCGTTACCGAAAAGGTCCCCAACCTGACAGTCTCTGCTGTGCTACAGGTCAATGTTGGTATTCAGCCCACACTTGGTAACCCAATCAGACCCACATTCGCAGGGTTAGAGAGCAGTGTTTTGTTTTATAATGCAATTGACCAGCAACTGCCCGACGCAGCACGAGGGCTTGATTCCGAGCTTCCACCTTATCAGGAGTAAGTTTTGGGACACGAATACAAATGTTAATCCTAGAATTGTTGTCTATTGTCTTCCCTCTAGCGGAAAGTGATACCCGAAAAGTGGCTGTTTCCAGGATGCCTCCAGGTACCTCAAATTGAGATAGGCATGTACTGTCGTTTATACAGTGAATAGGTTTCTGTCAGCTAATTGATGGTATTTATTTTGTTCATCCGGTATAAAAGTAAATTTCTAAACTGTCGTGTATCGAATTACCAGTTCTGCTAGGAGCCTATAGTGGCTTTCTGACATGTACAAGCCTAGTGTAAATGCGCATATTCTGCGCCATGTTAAGCAGTTGATGAAGAATTCTGCTATTATTACAAATATATATTTACCAACATCACTCTTACCGCTGGTATTCATATGCATATATATATATATTTTTTAGAAAAACACTGATAGACGTAGGCATGAACTATTTTATATTCTCAATTGTCAAATCATCAGCTATATTTGCTACTTCATTTAGGAGAAGCTCCCTTGCCCACCTCAGTGCATGCTGTTTCAAAGACACTAACTATCATGGAGAAAATATGTTGGATAGATATTACGTAGAACACTTCAGAGCATGTGGACTCAGGCTCCCGAGTCATCTTAAAGCTTTCTCGTTTTGCGAGTGCTCTCTCAGCGCATTCAAAGAACTTTTTCTTTTACCCTCGGCGAAGGGGTCAGCTAGGTCCATTAGAGACTCTTTCAGTTCCAATCCTTTGAAAGAGTTAATGCCATCATAGTGAATGAAATACATAATACTTGAGCTCAGGCAGCCTTGGTCATGAGAAACATTGAACAGATACTCATACATGCTTTTACATTCTGCTGGTGAGTAGTACTCCTTAATATTCTCACTTAGGCGACAGCTCAGATACTCCCATTTTTTTTCCTCTCCATACTCCAGTAGTTCTCGCAGCTCAGTAGTCTGTTCGGGGCTCCATACCACCTTTGCGGCTTCTGGAGAGTATATCTTCGACAATGAGAGTGGTCCAATGGTACTGTAATTTAGTGCGGTGTTTTCACTGAGTGGTGAGCCAGTGAGGGTAGGCTGGTTTGAATCCACTCCATAGAAACTAGAGTCTGGGGCACTGCTGAAGGGAGAAGACGTTTCTTTCTTCGTTGGTGAGCGGTCAGGTTGTGGTGATGTTGGACTCAGGTATGCACTGGAGGGGGATTCAGACTTGACTGCATGACTTCGTTGCTCTCTCTTTTTCTTATTCTTTCTTCGGTGCTGTTTCTTCTTGTAATTGCTAGTCATGGGGAGAGTGACTTCCTGTTGTGCAACCAATGTTGTGATAGGCCTAGAGTGGTCACGTCACGGCCATTGTTTTGAATAATGTTGGAGTGAGCGGCCCCTTATGTGATATTCTTAGCGAGAGAGCCCAAGATTGAGAGTCTGATATTGTGATTCTGATCATACGGCGAGATTCGTGATGCGAATAAGCCATGTGTTCTAAATTCACGCAGGGGGAATCTATCTCATCAGCGACAAGGTCTGTTGAGAGGACTTTGGCTGGTTGGGACTTCTTTCTTTTTGACCTTTTCTTCTTTTCGGCTAAAAACGGCTTCCTGTGTCGGAACCGTAAACTCTGAACCTTCGACATGGCCATTAGAGTATACAGACTAGTTAGCAGGTCTTGCGACCAAGTCGCGATTTATTCACGGCTTAAATCACACTACAAAAAACAAAAGGCATAGTTAAGTCACTGTTGCATTGAGGAGCTCATTGATAGAATTCAGTAGCCATAACAGTGTGTGGAGGGAAAACCAGTTACCGCCTTAATCAATCAACAGGGAGATTTAAGAGCAAAGTGCATGATGATGATGAACAGAATATGACCGAAAACCTCGGAGCATGGGAAACGCTTTTAATAGCCGCAGGGGGCGTCTTATGACCAACAGTAATAGTCACGATCTGTTTTAATATATGTCCCAAAGTCTTTGAATTAGTGAATTATGTGCTCTCTAAGGTTCTTTGGCGACACTCATTCCTCTGCACAAGCCCTTGCCTCGTGCGCTTCTTGAAGTAGACAATACGTGGACATGCCAGTGGTCTTTAGCCGACTGCATCAATCAGTTAGTATTTTTTTAATAGTCAGTCACACAAGGCGCTTTCATTATCATAGAGGCTCAGTTTAAGGGTTGATAGACACTCGTTATGAGCCAACACAGAATACTCGAAGATGTGTTTTCGAAAAGCACCACATTTAGAGTATATAAACAGTTTTGCGAGCTTATAAGAGTCCCACAAGCAGTTTAATTGGAAAATATAGGCCCAAAAAAACCGCTATCGTGAGTTACAGAGGAAACGCGCGAACATTTACGCCAAACTGGAAACATGTAAACCAGCGCCAAAAAAATTTCGAATTAGTCAGATTGGCCTAATCATCACGGTGACGCAGCCCGGATAGCGTGCAGGGCTCATAACCCTGAAGTCCATGGATCGAAGCCATGCCGTGATATTTTTATACTCCTACACTTTTTACTGTGACATTCTGTTTCTCGGTGAATCATACTCTTTTGATGTCTCAAAGTCATGGAACGCTGATTTTTTGCGCTCTTGGAATTTACGGCTCGTTTTTAACGTGGGCAATTCTGCAAGAAAAGGTAACAACGACGACGTTTGGCGACGACGCGGCGGTGTTCAGAGCGTCACATGTCCTTAATATAGTGCAAAGTGTGCTTGCGTGCCTTGCTGGCTACTTATACTTGTCGTATCAGCGCTCCAACGGTGATAAGCGGGCTCAACAGCCCTTAATCCCTAATAGAGAGATACTTCTCAAGTACTTATTTGTTGCTGCTTGTCAAGCGGTGTCTAGCCCATTTGCCTACGCTAGTCTAGGTTATGTCGATTTCCTCACTATGCTTTTGGCCAAGAGCTGCAAACTTGTTCCAGTGATGGCGGTCTCTGTGCTTGTTTATCGTCGCTCGTACCCGATTCACAAGTACTTGGTGGTTATGATGATCACGTTGGGCGTGTGCCTGTTCAGCTTGAAAAAAGGAGCTAAACAAGCCACAAACCAGACCTGGGGGCTGGTACTTTTGGGCGTCAACTTGTTTTTGGATGGGCTTTACAACACTAGTCAAGACGACATGTTTAAACGCTACAAAATGATCACAGGCCAACACATGATGTGCGTCATGAATGCGTTGACCGGTATTATCACATTGATACTATTCATATCTAGCGATCAGGTCTCTGAAGCCGTTTGGTTCCTTAGACATCACCCTATAGTGTACAGGGACGTTGTTTTGTTCGGCCTGTCGGGTGCCATCGGTCAAGTGTTTATATTCATCACGTTGGCCAAATTTGGATCATTAACGCTTGTGACAATTACAATCACTCGTAAAATGGTCAGTATGCTATTCTCTGTCATTATTTATAACCACTCTTTGAGTGCGTTGCAATGGTCTGGTATTGGCCTTGTGTTCGCTGGTATTGTTGGTGAGGCGGTATTTAAGCGCTAGAAGTGAGTATGACTAGTTCAAAGAGCACAGTGGAGGCTGAATTTAACTGGATTCTGTTGCAGAAACGCATGAGTAGTGGTTCACTGATGAGCACCAGTGGTCAGTAGCTGCACTGAATGTCTGTTTTGGGCTTAACTATGTTCAGGGGCCTGAGGAGGAAAAGAGCTAAAAGGAATAAGTCAAAAGAAGCGTTTTGTTGGCGAGAGTCGGAGTCATTAGTTTCGAAAGCGCGTATGAGCGGTGGCCAAGCTATTTATAGCAGTCAACAGCGACAGCTCAAGCGCACGCTCCTGAAAATGTAATTAGAGCCCCACTAGTCTACGCTATCCAGCCTAACCCCTTTATCGCGCAGTCCCTGGTTACTGAGGCTCTCATAGCTCTTGGGTTCGTCGCTACTCTCGCGGCGTCTAAGCGGTGTGCAGCGTTTCGCGCAATCTCACACTCGAATGCATGAATAAACTAAATAGCATAGCATTTATGTACGGATTTCTGGAAGTACTCAGCGATCAAACCGGCTAGTACTGCTGTTGGTCGTCTCCAGAAATGATCACGGTGTTGATCTTGAGGATCATACGTGCCAACTGTGTAGCCAACAAAAACTGCTGTCGTTTACCGATTAAAGGATCGATAACAAACAACTTCTTCATATCGTTGGTGGCACTATTGAGGCAGTCAATACCGAGGTTAGAGGACTTCTCGGCGATCTGTTTGGCCTTGACATCAGAAAGAGCTTCGATAGCGTTGAGACCAGAGTTTTCGGCCAGAGTAAGAGCAATTTGATCCAAAGCATTGGAGAAAGCACGGAACGCGTACTGGTCAATACCAGAGTGGCGGTCGGCCTCCTCAGCGACGGCAAGGGAACAAGCGATTTCGGCGGCTCCACCACCGTAAACAACACGGTTATCACGTACGAGATTACGCACAACGCATAGGGCGTCATGGAGAGCACGTTTACCTTCTTCAATAACCATGTCATTAGAACCTCTTACGAGAACACTAACGGTTTTGGGATTGGCACCTTCTTCAACCACGACCATACGATCCTGAACTGTACCAAATTCGATGACCTTAACTTTGCCTGCATGGCCCAACTTCTCATTGGACAGATCCTCGAAGCGGGGAACGATGCGGCCGTGAGTAGCCATTGCCAACAGCTCAATCTCAGGACCACCGACCCACCGCAGAGCGGGCAGCTGGTTCTGCAAAAGCAAGTGATTTGCTTCGTCGTCGAATCCCCACTGACAAACAACCATGTTGGCACCCGAATCCTTGACTTGTTGAACCATCTTGACGAACGTCTCCTGTTCGTACTGCTGGAGCTTCTTGAACTCCTCAACACTAGAGATGTCGAGTTTATGCTTAGTTTTGGGTTTGGGGGGCTCGAAGGGGCAGGTTAAAATAGCGATCTTGGCATCATCAACATGTTTTGGCATTTGAGGGTGTGAGAACTCCTTGTCGATAATAACACCATGGACAAGCACCGAGTCCTTGAGGGTGCCGCCGGTCTTTCCCGAGACCTTGATCAACTCAAAGTCAACGTCTTTGCGCTGTTTATCAGCTACAGTAAGCACTGCATCGACGGCAATTTGAGCAAACTTCTCTTTACAGTCGTTGACGACTTTGGAATTGAGCGAAGTGCGAGCAGACCGCAACAGATTGGCGTTATCGGCATCCAGTGGCACTTCATCGGCAATCTTCTCCAATTGAGCAACCGCTACCTGGCAGGCATCATCAAAACCATTAGCGATCCGAATTGGATGAATACCCTTGTTGATTAAGGACTCGGCTTGTTCCAGAAGGGCAGCGACAAGCACAACAACACCCGTGGTTCCGTCACCAATCTCGTCGTCTTGAGACTTGGAAAGTTGTACTAAGAGTTTCGCAATCTCATCCGAAAGTTGCATCTGACCGAGAATCGTCGCGCCATCGTTGGTCACGGTGATCTCTCCGTCCTGAGAAATAAGAATTTTGTCCATTCCGCGCGGCCCGAGACTGGTTTTGACAATATTGGCCACAGATTTGGCGGCCAAAATGTGTTTTTTCACTGCTTCGATGCCGTGACTGCGTTGTTTAGTGCCCTGGTCGCGGACGATGATCAGGGGGCGGCCCATTTCGTCCTGGGCCATTACAGCATTTGAAAGGTCCAGTTGTTGGTTCATTTAGGTATAGTTTGTACTAGTCTTTGGGATTAAAAATGAACTTTCTGTCTGGAATAGCGTGGAAGTCGGGTGTACTAGGGGTGTATTAGGGGTCCGAGCGAGCGAGCGAGCGTGCCAGGATGTTTCTATTGTTTTCAGGGTTAGGGTTACCCGGAGTGAACACGGTTTTGTTCTTTCGTTTTCAGGGATAGGGTTCACAGTAGTCCGTGAGAAGAACCCTGCGCCTAACCCTGAAATTTTACATTATCTAATCCATCAGTTTTTCAAAACTTCTCCACAAATGGACACACTTCGCAAATCCGATGGAGGAGAAGAACTCGCACACCTCAAAGACACCCTACTCAATACTTCGGGTACTGTAGACCTTGCTAACCGCTTTCGTGCCCTTTTTCACCTCAAATCCCTTGGCACCGACGGGAACACTGAAGCAATCGACATCATCGCAGAGGGATTCAAGGATCCCAGCGAGCTTCTTAAACACGAAATGGCATATGTACTTGGTCAGACCCGCCAGACGTACGCCATCAAGCCCCTGGAGGCCGTCCTGGAGGACGTCAACCAGCAGGCGATGGTGCGTCACGAGGCTGCAGAGGCACTTGGTGCTATTGGAAACCAGACCAGCTTGGAGCTTTTAGAACACTATTTGAAGAACGACCCCCTTGAGGTCGTACGTCAGACCTGTGAGCTCGCAATCGCTCGAATTAAATGGGAGAATTCGGAGGCTGCAAAGACCGAAAAGCTGCAAAAGAGCGATTTCAGCTCGATCGATCCTGCCCCTCCTCTGGAGGAGTCTAAAGACAGCATTAAAGAGCTTGGAAAGCTGCTCAATGACCAGGAGAAACCTCTTTTTGAGCGGTACCGTGCCATGTTCAGGCTGCGTGACCTGGCCACCGAGGACGCCGTTTTAGCGTTGGCCAGCGGATTTAAGGATCCTAGTGCTCTGTTTAGACACGAGATTGCCTACGTTTTTGGTCAGCTGTGCGACCCTGCCTCTGTTCCATCCTTGGTAGAGGTTCTTCAAAACCCCAATGAAGAAGGTATGGTTCGCCATGAAGCGGCTGAGGCACTGGGTAGTATTGCCACAGAGGACGTTCTGCCCATTTTGCGTCAGTTCGCCAAGGATCAGGACGATGTGGTTAGACAGAGTGCCGAGGTGGCATTGGATATGTATGAGTATGAGAACAGTGGTCAGTTGGAGTACGCGGAGGTCTAATCCCAACCCTCTAGGAACTCCCTCTGTCCGTATTCCACGATATAATGATAAATAACTGATGTGATAGAACGAGTATCGATACTCCCGAGCCCAGGGAACGGTAATGCTGCGGGTACGTGCGTGAGGGTAAAGGCTTCAAAGCTGTCTAAGTCAATTTTATGTACTTTAATAAAGGGGAGGCACTAGTAAAGAGGGCTCAAAGCCGGGACTAGTACTTCACTTGTATGTCACTGGGCCTCAATGATAATTCCTTCGCGCTTTAACCAAGCAGCACTGAGCAGCCTGGTCGGTGCAAGGGGGCGAACTAGCTCCAGACAGGCAATCTGGAGTATAAGCTTCTTGCAATTACACCCAAATCCTGTATATAGCTGGATTATAGCCCTGTTCATTGCTATTAAGAAGTCCTGCAGCGTACACACTCCCGGTTATGACACTGCAGCATGACACTGTCATATGTCACTCCGACATAGTGCTGAGTTATGACACTACGACTTCTTCAGTGCGAGTCAACGACAACTTCACTCTAATACACGAAAACCCGAACTACAGTCCAGTATGAAACACGCACAGTGACGTCATCGTGCTAATCAGTGCATACACATAGATATGGTTCGAGCAGAAACCCAACAAAGCTACCAAACGCTAAAGCTATAATCAATGCCTAGAATCATCAAACATTACCCTTTGAAGCTCGCAATAACCTCATAATTTAGCCTACTAACCACCTCCGCCACGTCTTCGTGGCGAATTTTTCACCAGAAAGCAGCTTGATGCGGCAATAACCCTTTAAATGACCGCAAGAAAAACGCATTCATTAATTAGTTCACGGCTAAACAACCCCCCTGCTTATTCGGCATCAACTTTACATTCATACTACTTATGAAGATTCACGTTTCCTGCACACTCGCTTCGTCATGCTTAAACGCAAGGGAACCGAAGACCACGATTTCCGTCCTCGAGCGGCTCCGTTTGCACAATTAACAAGTAAGATCCGTAGATCCCTCGCAGAGATTGGCGAGCCTGGACAGTCCAGTGCAGGCGCTGTCTCTGCTCTCGTAGACGACTTAAACTCAGCCGACCCCGAGGCCTGGCCCAGTATCTTCGAAATGGTGCGAGCTTTGGTATTCGAACAACCCCATAAAGTACCACTTTTGGCGCTTGTTTTCGAGTTGACAAATAAGGGCAACAGAGCTATCGCCGAGCAAGCTGTTTTGTTGGCTCGCACGCAGTTAGAGGAGGCGCTACAAACGGGTGATTGCGCGCGGCTCAAGGCGTTTGTCCGATTTGTCTGTGCTCTCACAATCGTGGAGAAACCGGCAATTGTCGCGTTGCTCGAACAGCTCGCCTCAAAACATGCATTTGAGGTTGCAGTTACGGGCATCGTCTATCTCAAGCGGTATTCCGAGAGCGACACGGACAAATTGGAAGGGTTACTGCAAGAATACTGTGATTCTTACACTGAATCACCTATTCAGTCCACTTTCTATGGCTCCGATCTGCCCTACGAACCAAAGGCAGCACTCAGCCATCTCGTAAAAGCGGTACGAACGTCGCTAGAAAGCGGCTGGAACACCGATTTCTTGCCCGAGCTGGATATTGTTGGTCCGCGAGAGTGTGATTCACTGCACAAATTTGAGGACCTTCAAGTTCCCGATTCTTTCGAGTACGAACAGCAGCCCCTAACGCGCGTACTCCTTTACTTGCCTCAAGACGGCGTAGAGTCTGTCCCTGATCCAAGCAGTTTGTTTGGATACGTGATACGTGATGTCGCGGCAGAAATCATCACCAACATGGATTTCAACCGCAAAGAAGTCACCCGTCAGCTAATCACTTTGGACCTGTTTTTCAACACAGACAAGTTCTCCGCGCCTGCCGCTGCGTTTGACACCCTCAAGTCCATTCACGATGATGGAGGTGCAACTATAAAAGTCGAGGACATCGCGATTGAAGCCATCCTCGAGCAGATGCTGCAACTTCCGGGTCCCAAATTCCCCTGCGTGTATTACCACTGTGTCATGGTTGAGGCTTGCATTATGGCTCCGCAGGCGATCGCTCCTGTTCTTGGCCGTGCTCTGCGTTTCCTTTTCGCCAACTCCACCCACCTCAAAGTGGAGCTGTATTGGAGGGTTGTCTCATGGTTCGCCCACCACATGTCGAACTTTGCGTTCACATGGAAATGGCACGAGTGGAGCGAGTTCTTAAAGCTGCCCTTGGAACATCCGAAGTACGTTTTTATGCAACAGCTTATCATCGAACAGGTCCAACTCAGCTATCCCCGCCGTGTTAGGGATGCTCTTCCCGAGGAATTCAGCCACTTGGCACCCGAGATTCCTGAGTTCCCCGAGTTTAAATTCGGCAAAATTCCTGCTGTTGAGAAATTCATGCAGCAGATCGAAGCGAGTGATCCTTCAGAGACTCTCGAAACTTTTAAAAATGAGTTGGCTCAAGACCAGATTGGTAAAGACGCCGATGAAGCAGAGGCAGAATACCAAAAGATTGTGGTCACACTTATCTGTGTACTCGGGAATCAATCAATCACCCATGTTTCTAAATGGATTAACAAACTGAAACACTTGATCGAAGGAGCCATTCCCGAGGAACTGATCATTGGTGCAGTCATGGACTATTGGAACCAGAGTCCCTGGATCGGTCTGCTTGTTACTGAACGGTTTATAAGTGCAGAACTAGTCCATTCACAAGCTTTGACTGACTTTATCGCCTCGCACCGCAATTTGTTGTTGAGTGCGGCGGGATATGCGCGACTTACAAGGTTCCCTGATGAGGCTTTCAAGAGTGTTCAGAATCTCCATGGAGACTCTGAATGGGAGCAGTGGTGGAACAACCAGCTTAAACTTCGATTTAGCGAGCCTAAGCCTGTCGATACCGATCTCAAGGAAGCAGTGAGCGATGCCACCGAATCGGAGGAAACAGTAAAGAATCATAGAGACAATTACGGGGACGATAGTGATACAGTAGAGCCACAAAGCTCAGAATCAGCTGGTGAAGCTACTACTGAGCCTCAAGTACCCGAAGCCACAGCGTCTAACACCACCGAGGCCGAGGCGGACCAATCTGAGGCAACTGAAGACGCTGAGGGGCCTGAGAACTAATTATGTATCATTTATGTAGTTCAATGCTAAGTTGTGATACTTTGCTATCCATGGTCCTTGCGTATATCCTGTTACGTGCTTAGTGCTTGATCTGAATGTAGGCAGCCATGGATGTACTCGTCTATCTGCGGAAATATGTCATATTATGCTATTTTGGGGCCCTATAACAACAGGTTTACCTCATACTAACCATTCAGGAATCACATATGCTTCATTATTTGTAGTTACTCTGGGAATTTTAGAAGCAGTGGTTCTCTGTTTGAGACATCACACACAATGCTGGTCTATGTGTAAACACTGTGATTCGGAAGTCGAAAGTCCATTTAGATCCACGAACGTGGCTAGTTGCTTCTTGAAAAGTTACCGCGCGTCCTTGTTCGGTTTCAGACGTGCATATCTAATAGCCACCAGACTAAGAAGCAGGGCCGAAGTGGTTGTTGTGAGATACATGACTGATAATAAAAGATGTAGCTACTTCAGGGCATATATGATATCTTTTCATACAAGCACTTCCAGAACAGAGCTTGCTCTGCATAGTTCTGCAGCTTTAAGCTAAGATAATGGATCGACAGGCCGTAACGGCACTGTAGAGCAAAGTTTCACATACGTCTAGTCTATATAAGGCATAATTTTAGCACATATTCTCTCGAAAATGACAATAATTCTTATACTGAAATCATTAGGGCTTGTGGCTGCAGTTATATTGGAGTCTGTCGCACCTACTTTATCTCTAGATGCTATTGAGGGTGGTCATGGACCTGTTTGCATCAACAATGTGCCCTGTGGTGGAACTATTAATTCTGTTACAGCTACTAGTGCTAGCTACGTTACCACCAGTGCCAGCGCTATTACTGCCACAGCGAGCAATCCCCAGGATCCTAGCGCGCCGTATTGGGTCAACCTCTGCGCTGTGGACAACGCTGGGAATGCTGAGAGCAGGAAGCGCGACGCCATTTCATGCATTGAAGGCGTTCCTCGCTGGACCTTGGTCTATCCCACTAATCCGAACGGTAATATTTCCGGCTGATCACACAGACGTTGTAGCTAGCAATTCATTCACATGCTCGGTTTTCATACTTCCATCATACAGTCTTTTCATATTTGTATCTCTATGACAATCTCTTTAACAAGCAGAGAGAGGTGACATGGCAATATATAGTACATATGGATGTGAATTATAGTTAGATAGTCTTGGGGACCAATGTAGTTATAGTGGATCTCAGGATTATTATAGACTCTATTCAAAAAAAGATTATGTTTTGTAACTCAGTCTTCGCTGGGGGGAGTGCTGGTCACTCCCGATCCAGGGGGCATAAGAGCCCCAGCCAGGGTAAGATTGGTAGCCCAGATTCCAACTGGGGTTCTTTTACTTGCACGTCCACCCATCCACCCGCTGTACAAGGTTGTTGACCCAGTTTCTTGGGGGGAGTGCTGGTCACTCCCGATCCAGGGGGCATACGAGCCCCAATTCGATATTTGGTAACCCAGTTCTCGCTGGGGAGAAGGACCTTGGACCTTCCCTTCCAGAGGGCTTTTGGAGCCCCCAGCCAGGGTAAGATTGGTATCCCAGATTCCAACTGGGGGATAAGATTGGTGACCCAGATTCCAACTGGGGGATAAGTTTACACTCTGACAGTTTCCAGCAGAGGGGAGCCCGAGAGTTCCCCGGCCCGAAGGGCCCAGACGTGTGTTTGGTGAGCCAGTTCTCTCTGGGGGGAGAGCCAGTTCTCCCAGTCTCAGTGCTATGGAAGCCCTGCGCCAAAAATAGTATGTAAAAAATGTGGGGAGCGCGTTCTTTTGTATCCGTCAGGTGGTCGGAAGCGGCTGGTCAGGTCGCGCATTAGCGAGGCATCCGATCGTGCGTCGTCGCACATCTAATGCGGCCTCTGAGATGCGAAATCGGCGATATGGGTCACAAATCTAGTTTTCATAAAATTGTAGTTTATATTAGTATATTTCTTCTAGATTGCGGAAAATTTTGGGCTCTTGGCATCCCTTGTTCGCGCACAATTGCCCCCCCTTTTCTGTCGCAAGATGGGCCGCACTCAGAGCCTCAACTGGACAGTAACGCAGCAGATTACGCAATTGCTACCAGGATTTGAGGGAAGAGGGGAATCCTGTTTGTGAGAAAAGTCCAGCTGAAAGTTGCTCGTCGATCTTGATAGCCTTTGAGGGTTCGTGAAGCCCCGACCTTGTCTCTGAGACACGCGTGGTCCTTCAAAACCCATGGAAGCCATGGCCACACATTATCGAGGGATATCATCCCCAAGTGCTTAGAATCTCAACCTCGCCCTCGCATTTTTTGCACCATAGTGCCACCTTATTACAGCTCCACACCCTTACGCTCCCTAGCTGCAGTCATATGCACTGCTGTGCATGAACTTGCAGGTGTCACCTCACCGAGGCCCGACTGGCCATCATCACCAGAAAGTAGTTCAAATTCAAGTCAGCCAGCCCAGTACCCCGTTACCTCTCTACTCACTCCTCAGCATCTTCCACCGCAATCCCTACCTTCAAAGGAGCGCCGCTGACAAACCTTTTTTCACAAATGTCTCTCGCTCTCACAGACGAAACAAAGGTAAGTTTTTTCTCTCAAGCCCTGGCTTTTATTGGTAAAATCTAGTCACTAACATCTAGGAACGCATCTCCAAGGTTGTCGAAATGGGTCGCGTGACCCTGCAATTTGGCTGGATCCCTTTTATCGTTTACATCGGCTGGACTCAGAGCAACCCTCGTCCTTCATTGCTCCAGCTTTTGTCCCCGTTTATGGCCTAAAAAAACTCATTTCTCGTACATAGTGTAAATCTTCTTTTTCGTAGGGCGCTGGGGCCACCTGTGGGGCGGGTTTTGGCATTTTCAGCCGCGTAGAACCCAATATATTGGAGTCTCTATATTTCACTTCGGCCTGCAGCGGCATTTCAACTATTTTTGCAACCAGCACCCCCGGAATCTGCTAAATCCACTCGTTTTTAACGGCACTTCCAGCTTCGATTTTCTCCCGCTTTTTTCCCTCCTCATGCAGGTCATAGCCGGACTATGCGCCGGTGCAACTGCTACTCTTGTCACCCACCCGCTAGATGTAATTAAAATCCGTCTTCAGGTAGGGAAACCACTACAGAATATGCAATTATATCGCGGAATAATGCCAAACCTACTGGGAAACACTATAGCTTGGGGTGCCTACTATGGACTGTACAATTATCTACAAGAACAATTAAATGTCTATACACACGGTCCACTTTTATATTGGTCCAGTTCACTGGTGGCTGGAGTCACTACATCCTTTGTAACTAGTCCTATTTGGGTAGTGAAAACGCGAATCTTGGCTTCTAGCGGTAAGAAATACCAGAAGACATGGGCGACAATTTGCGATATCGCGAAAACCAATGGGCTCACAGGGTTTTGGCGTGCTTTCCCCTTGTCAATTGCTGGAACAATGCAGTCCTCTGTACACTTCATGATCTACGACACTCTCAAACCGTATTTGCGCATTGAATCGAGCCCGGCGCTGGGTTACCTTTGTACATCGGCCATCAGCAAGACAATCGCTGCTACGTTATTCTATCCGCATCAAGTTGTGCGTAGCTATATGCAATTTAACAACGCTTCTTTCACTTATACTGTACGCACACTCACCAAGGAACGTGGTCTACGAGGCTTTTATAGCGGCATTATGCCTGCATTGCTAAGAGTTGTTCCTTCTATGTGTATTACTCAAATTACTTATGAAACTGTGATGCGATGGGGTTAGTTTTGGTCGTATGAGTGACGCTTTTAATGAGTCCAGAACCGTACCGTCTTATCTTTACCTCCTGAGCACACCCGCTCACCATCGACACTCCAGTCAACTGCGTATATTTCATCCTGATGACCAGGAAGATCGCTCTTCAATTTGCGGGTTTTGACGTCCCAGACTTTAAGAGTTGTATCCTTAGAGCAACTGACAAGGAGACGGCAATCAGCCGACCAAGCGCACTGATAAACTGGCGCAACGTGTCCTCGGAGCGAAGCAACAAACTTGCCATCGCGACCGTCCCACAATTTGACCGAGTTATCGAATGAGGCCGATGCAATGTACCTCCCGTCAGGGCTGAAAGTGACATGATTGACAAGCTTCTGATGACCTGTCATTCGGCACAAAGGTTTTGTAGATTTCTTAGGTTCCCATAAAAACATTGTAAAATCATCACTTGCAGTAACAACCCTTTCTCTCAGCTCACCACTGGTTGCCGCGAGCTTCTCGAAGCGCTCCTTCGCTCTTTGTTTGAGATCGGCTTCAGAGAGTCCTTCGGGCAATTTACGCTCATCGAATGGCCCTGTGCGGAGAGCGAACTCGGTACTGAGGGCCAGGTGGTTAACCCAGTGAGCATGCGAGACTAACGTTGATACTAATCTTCCATCTTTTGACGACCATACCTTGACGGTTTTATCGTGTGAAGTAGAATAGATATCTCCAAATCCGCCCCATTTAACACATGACACACTAGATTTGTGCCCACTCATACTGAACTCGCAAACGCCACGGTCCACAGCCCAAATCCTAATGGTGGAATCTTTCGAGCTCGAGGCGAGACGAGGCTTTGAGCCTACAGGGACTAGATGCAAAGGTTCCCAAGACAACGCAGTAATAAATTTTGAGTGCCCTCGAAGGGGTTTCCCCATCGCTGCACCCGAAACGGGGTCCCAAACCCGAACAGTTTGATCCATGCCTGCAGTAGCGACCATTGTACCACAAGGAGAGTAAGCGACTGCTAGGACCCAATCGGTATGTCCAGTCAAGGTTTTGACAGGTGTCTGAGTATATGCGTTCCAAAGACGAGCAGTGCAATCGCCTGCACCAGTCACGATCTTGCTACTAGTGTTGGGTGCGAACTGTGCCGCCAGAATTGTCGCGCCATGGCCCATTGCGGCACCAGAGGATCGCGTAATGGACTTTACTTTGAATACTGCACGAGGAGTGTAAACAAGTGTCAAAATCTCTTCCGAGGACCGAATTTTCGGCTTGAGAATATCGGTGTACAAATCAGTGGTAACATCGGGGCCACTGATGAGTGACAATTCGTACGGAACCGGTTCTTCAGCATTATTTAATTGATTCAATAGCATTTCAAGCTGTTCTACCGAGGCATTACCAGGAACCATCATCGTGCCAGGTAACTGATCGCCTGTATCGAAAGCTTGAAACTTCACACGAACCGCAGGCAAATCCTTGGGCACCTCTGTGATATTCTCATGGGGTTGTTGAGCTAATCTTTTCTGTTTCTTACTCGGTGGAGGAATTATTGTCGCCATGAGAAAAGAGTCTTACGTAAAATATTTTTATTTTTCAGTGCACTGATTTTTCAGCCAGATCTTGCAAGTAAATCACCGCCAAAATGAGTATTGTTGGAAGTTTAATTTTTTGTACTGATTGCGGAAATCTGTTGCCGGCAATTTCCAAAAAAACTGAGAGCTTGCAGTGCGATAACTGCTATAAATCGTACGACGCCAAACCGTTCGAGAATTTAAAAGTCGTCACCGAATCAGCTGAAAACGCATTCCCTTCAGCCCTTAAACTCAAAAGATCTGCTGTCAAAACCAGCTTGGGCGAGGAGGAGGTCGAGGAGGGTGCCATTATCAAGGAGAAATGTCCCGAATGCGGTCACGACGAGATGAGTTTCCACACTTTACAGTTGCGTAGTGCAGATGAAGGTGCAACAGTGTTTTATACTTGTACAAAATGCGGATATCGGTTCAGACAGGCCAACTAGAGATGTCCCTGTATTTTTGGTGATAGTTTTGAGTCTCTGCTCAGCTTAATTTATAGTTCTATATTGAAATTGCATTTTTACTGTGCTAATGGGTTATTTAGAGTCCGGAGGGGTACTGAAAAACTGGGCTTGACTCTGCCAGTCTTCGAGTTTTGTGTTTATAAGACCGCTGAAATTATTTACTCTGGATACTGAGCGTCAGCTTATCAAGGAGCTCAACGAGCCTATCGCGGTGTATATGAAGGCCAACCTGATAATCTAGGGGCATATCTAGCCTTTTTTCTGCTGCGATAAATCTTGGTCTATGGTGGCCTTAATCTTGGTCTACAATATTGTGGCCAGTTAGTGGACACCTTGTGGAGATTTGTCTATATAGGATGACTACAGAAGTCATGGTTTATGTGTGGAGCGATTACGCAGTAAAAGCTACTACCCATGGCTCTCGTTTGAATAGCTGCACCCTTCCGCGTTTGCAGCTGCATGTTGCCACATGCAAATGTGAGATAAGAGCGGCTGTCTGGAGGGGCTGATGGCAAGAAGTAGAGTCGATCTTAGGCGAGTTTAGATATTAGCTTATGAACCTTTAAATGTTAATCGAAGTCTCTCTTGAGGTCTCAATATGCCACTTTCTCATTCCCTCGTGCATACAATTGTGGCGAGCTGCACGGTGTACCGTTGGCGAATATGGGCTCTGAGAGTGCTAAAATAGAGGCAATCATGCTAAAACAGCTACAAAAGTATAAAACGGGTACGTGATCGACGGGCTATGTCCCTCTAGTCACTCAGCACCAGGTAATCATCATACGAAGCATAATTATTTACATACTGAAGACTGAGCCTGCAGGCACCTTTAAGCCAGCGAGTTTAAACTAACAACATATCAATTTGGCTGGTCTAGGGTCTCGAGCCAGGGAAACTAACGGACGGTATCAGGCTGAAGACAATGGTGCTCGGCTTTGGAGTCGGCACTGCACGCACATCATCCAAACCCGGGATCATAATCGGCTAAAACCCCAGCATCTAGAGCCTGCGCTACGCTGTACTTCGCTCAACTCCTTCGCTTGATCAGCTCACTGCTTCAATGATGATCTGCCTGCCTTCAACAACTCATCACACAAGAGTAGATTCGACGCAATGCCTGTGGCCGAGGCAAGAGAGTTGCGGATCACTCTATAGCAATCCCAAACACCTGTATCCACCGGGTTCATAACCTTACCGGTAGTCAGATCAATTCCAACAGGCTCACTGCTGTACTGGTCCTGTGCCTCGCTCAAGGTCTCGACGACCTGCAATCCCGCATTGGCGCACAACGTCTTGGGAATCACCAGCAAGGCCTCTGCAAACGCCTGAACACCAGATCTCAGCTTGCCTTTGGCATGGTTCTTGAGCAAGTAATCCGCTGCAGCAATCTGGAATGCACCAGCGCCGGGAACGAGGTGGCCGTCATTGATAGTGTTTGCAACGGCTCTGAGACCATCTCTGACGGCGTCAGTGATCTGAGTGATTTGGTGCTGATTGGGCCCTCTAACAAGGATACAAACGCTTTTGGGGTCTCTGATCTCCTCAACGAATGTGTATTTCTCCTCTCCAATCATCTGCTCGTGGACTTTTCCAGCCCAACCCAGGACGCTGGGGTCCAAATGGTCGACGGCGTTCTGGGCTTCACCACCGGTAATAAGCTGCAGGCGCTCCATGTTACGGCGTTTCGCACGTCTTAAAGCCATGATACCATTTCTAGCAAGCACATCCAATGACTGAGGATCGATACCCTTTTGGTTGATAACAACAAACCCTTCGCCGTTTGCACACACCTGCTCCTTCAACTCCACGATCTTTTGGAGCTTCGAGTCCACAAACCGGCGCTCGCTGAGTACCAGCTCATCGCGTTGCTCAGCACTAGAATAGTAGAAGCCCGAATTGACCTCGGTTTTCTCATACTCGAGCGAGACATTGAGAATCAAAATGTGTGCATTCTTCACCAGACGAGGCATATCAGGATGACGAGGTCCATGGTCAAGCACCAACCCGCGCACGAGTTGCGTTGCTGTCGCTGCCTGATGCTGCATCTTTTGGATTTCGACCATGTGCAAATCGAGCGCATCCGCGCGCTTAACGGCAAGCACAGCGTCCACAACAATGGGAACAAGAACGCTAGCCAAATCAGGGCGCAGTTTCGTGGCTATAGATGTTTCAGCCACCTGCTTGAGAAGATCTCTGTTTGCGTCGATTTTGACCTTAAACTGGTCCAAAAAATCAAGCGTTGCGCCGCGCGCAACCTCAAATCCATCAGTCAAGACACGTGGATGTAATCCTTCCTGAATAAACCGGTTCGCTTCCTTCAGTAAGGCACCTACAAGAAGGACAACGCTCGTAGTACCGTCTCCGGTGACGTCGTCCTGCGCCGAGGCAACGCGCGCGATCATAATAGCAGTTGGGTGCTGGATCTGCATTTCCGTGAGCAGGACTTTGCCGTCTTTTGTGATTTTGATGTCGCCGGCACCGTTGACGAGCATTTTGATGGTACCTTTGGGACCGAGGTTGGACGCGAGGATCCCTTGAAGGCCCTGAGCCGCGGAAATGTTGACGCTGAGCGCTTGTTGGCGTCTGATGCTTTCTGCTTTGGGGTTTACTAGCTGCAGAGACATAGTGAGCGTAGCGAAGCCAAGGGGCGATTGGGGGGTCTAGAGAGCGGCAGAGCGCAGCGAACGGCAGCGAACGGCAGCGAACGTTGGGAGTTGGTTTGTCAGCAGGGCAGCAGAGGGCAGCGCCTGCGAGGAAGTGCTCAATTAGAGCTCACAAACAGCGCTATTTGTAGAGATCTAGACTAGACATTATGTATATCTTCTCCAATTGCTCTTACTGGGGTAGTTACGAGATCATACTAGGTTGGAATATAAGTGAGGCTTACTGACTGCATACTTGATACTCTGTTTTGTTTTGGGTTCGGTAAATTCCTAAAAAAATCCTTGGTGGTTTCGATTTTTCGACAGCTGGTATTTGTCTGGCTGGATGAGTTGTTTTGGCTTGAGTAGAGTTTCGGTCGCATACGAGAGTACGTAGACTATGACTTCGAGGCAGTGCAAAGCTTCATTCAAAGGATCTCAACCATCTTGAAGCTAACCTTTATTCTCTCCTGTTCTTCAGTAAATTGTTTTCGTGTTGAGCTGCAGCTGCAAACCACCGCAGGAGACCCCAGCGGTACCTCGACTACTCGAGATAGTTAGAGGCAGTGAGTAAATCCATAGTAGCTGCCCCTCATCTCGATAAGTCGAAGTATACTCTTTCTCGCTATAATGATTTCATACAGCCCTTGAAGAGGCCTTTACAGGAGGTCTCGTCAAATCGAGGAGCGAATCCAACGACAGTTAGTTGTGATGCAATAAATCAAATCTGCTCTAATAATATGATAATACACTCTAGGCGATGCTCCATCTTTGATAGGCTTTTTCACGGAGCTGGGGTCCACGAACAATAAAATAGATTGGTAGGCCAATCATGGCCATGGCGGCAAACCCAAGGATCGAGCTTCCCCAGCCAACAGGCCACTTTGTGATGGCAGTGTGATTGTAGAACACGGTTCCAAATAGGGGAAATGCACCGCCAATGAAGCTGCGCAGTACTGTGTTACTAGCTACCGCGGTCGCGAACATAGTGGGGTATAGAGTACCAATGTAGGAGATGTAGGTTTGGAAAAGGAAAAATGTACCAGATGCCATAATGCAGGCACCCATAATTGGGCCCATCCAGTGCGCTGATGGCGTTGCACTCCACCCGAAGATAAAAAGCCCAATAGGAACAAGTATGGAACCCAACAGGGCGGGGTAGCCAAAAGAAATCTCAGGAAGCTTTGGGATACCAGCTTTAATTGGTTTAACCAAATTGCGATCAAGATAGAAAGCATAAACAATAACGGAAATAGCCACGGGCACACTTAAAGCAGTGAATGCCACACCCATCTCTACAACCGTAAACTTATAAAGACCAACGAATACAATCGGGAACGCTTCGAAGAACAAGTAAATAACGGCATAGAGAAGTGAAATGTGAAGATTCACTAAATCGAGTATCGGTTCCTGAAGACACATCTTGATGGGCATCCAGGCTGCCTTGAGAAACTCGCCCCCCACGGAGACATCCTTGAGTTCCAGGTCACCGGCAGCTATGATGTTATTGTTCCCTGTACGTTTGCGAAGCCTACGTGCTTTCATCATAAGAATTGCCTTTGCAGATGTTTCAGGCAACCCCAAAAGCAAGACCACTAATGTCGCGCCAGCTTGAATTAGCAGAAACCAAAAGGCCCAGCGCCAGGAGTTCGCGTGAGTCAAAGCAGCTCCAATCAGAGGACCAAGATATGGACCCATTACCACACCAAAAGACCATCCAGCAATAACATAAGATGCGTTAGGGAAGTCGAACATATCTGTCACTATTCCAGCGGAAATCGAGAGAGGGGGGCCAACAAATAGACCTGATAAAAAGCGAAGTACAGCAAAAGATGCGACATCATTCGATAAAGCGGTTGGGATCTGCAGAACCACAAATAAAAACTGGGAAACTAGTAAGATCCAGCGACGGCCACCAAACATTGGACTTTCACTCATGGCAGACACAAACAAGGGGCTTAGACCATATCCCCAAACAAACAGAGTGATTCCAAGCATCAGTTTTACATTGCTAGTACCAAATTGACTCTTCATCTGCTCATTAGCAGGGGTAAAAATTGCTGCAGCCATGTATCCTGAGGTTGCAAGCATCGAGGTGAGGACAACCACGATGACTTTCTTGGCCAGAGGCCAGTTCTTGGGGTTTTCGGGGTCATTATCCCCATCCCAATCAACAATAATACTTTGAGCGCTTGTGTCGGGCAAAGTTTCAGTCGCAGTGGTGCTACTCAAGTTTGAGCTTCCTTCATCTTTAAAGGACGCAAGGCTCTGAGTCGCAGTGGGTATATCTTCTTGTTGAAATCTCAGATACTTGTCTGATACAACGTAGTCTTCGCGCAGTGTATGAGGCTTCAGCAGCTTATTGCAAGAGAGATGATTGATGAAAACACCAACAGGGGAGTCTCGTAAAAGCGAGTAAAACAAACCCGTCGCCATTGCTTTTTCTAAAGTGAGGAGACAGAGACTCTTATAGTCTGTCAATTTCAAATCAGTTGCGTTTGCAATGCGAGATCATGCACCATATATGCAAAGTTTGTCAGGTCCCAGCGCCTCGTTGTATAGACTAGGAAGTTCTGCGACTAAGCCCAGTGCACAGAAGCAAACATCTAACACTTGCCAGGGCACTGGCGCTTTTGGATAATAAAAGCCCCACGTTAAACTCTTTATAAAATGAATTTACTGACTTGTCATTTAGCGTTGATTCTTGCACACGCGCGCGGATCGTAGGCTTACCCTGCAGATACAGTCTTGTAGCATTTAGGAGTTACGAGAAGAGCTATTGGACCTGACCGCTACTACCACTTGCCAACATTACTAGACTTTGGCCAGCATTGTCGTGCACATCAGCTGCACACTGGTCCACGGCTCGCAGCTGGCTTGATCCCCTTTGCTTAGTCATACCACCGAGTACAGGACCTCATTCTCTAGGCAGTTCGTGAAGACAGTTGAAGGATAGGACCTGAAGTGCCGGAACTTCGTACTAAAAGGAAAGACCTCTTTTCACAAACATTAGTGTGGTGTCTGGAATGAGTACATATTACCTCAAAATCTCGCGTTTTTTCAAAACAACCTTCTGATGCAACTACTAGAGCCTTCGTTCGGATAATCAAACGCATCCGCGTCATTATGCACCTCATGCATAATCGCGCAGCACTGGGAAGTTCTTGTGCATTACCCGCCTCTTTAGTCATCACTCCGAAGCACTGCTGCATCCCTACTACTTGTAGCTTGTCGTTTAAGTGGGCTGGCTGCTTGGCTACCTCGTAGTCCTCTCGATTATTTTGTGAGTTGTAGTCGGTTTAAATTAGATTTATACTATTATCTGCAAATTGAATGGGAGTTCTCGACCATGCTTCAACTCTGAAGACTGACTAGCCAGATACAAATCGGCTCTTTTGGTATAGATACAGCGATCCATTGATTCCTCTTAAAATCTGGGTGAAGCTGACACCTGAAAGCTCAAAGTCCTGAAAAATCTGGCTCGCTTCTGTTTCTACCGATGACCTTCGTTTTTAATTGAGGCTCTAATTACGGAAATTTCAATGTTAGAGCTCTGCCGCGCTGGAAATTGTCAACCCAGCTAAAATCGTAGTTTCGAATGGATGCTAAGGATCCCTTTCGCGCATAGCGGGGGTCACCCAAAATAGCTCGAGCTAATATATTAAAATAAATACTGAAGTTAATTGCTACTATCGGCAACTCCCCATCTGGCGTGGGCAGCCTCACGCAACTTGGGGCCCTTTGCAATAAAGTAAAGAGGCAGGGCAACCATTGCAGCACCACAGAACCCTAGAATGGAACTACCCCATCCGACTGGCCACTTGTTGATGGCAGCATGGTTATAAAAGACAGTACCAAAAAGAGGAAAAGCACCACCAACGTAGCTTCTAAGAACCGTGTTACTGGCGATAGCAGATGCGAAGACTGTGGGATACAAAGTACCAATGTAAGAGACGTAGGTTTAAAATAAAAAAAATGTGCCAGCGGTAAAGATACAGGAACCGATCATAGGGCCCATCCAGTGTGCAGAAGGAGTTGCACTCCAGCCAAATATGAATAGTCCTATACTGACGCATACAGACCCGAATACGGCGGGATAGCCATATGACACCTCGGGCTTCTTTGGATTGCCGGCTTTGAACGGTTTGACCAGATTTCTATCTAGATACGTTTCCCCAAAGCTGTCATGGGCATGGGGTCTGATCTGAACACCAGAACCACAATGTGGGTCCCGCCGGGAAGATTACTCGCATGAGGACAACTGAAGTCATATATCTAGTAACCGAGATATGTACAGCCGAATTGCTAGAAGAAGAAACAGTAAACCCGAGTGGTCCAGATCAGACCCAGGAAATTACGATAGGGATGACGAATATGACTACCTGCGCGACCAACAAGATCGGCAATTCTTTTCTAGGCTTCACATATGTCGTGCATCATAGGGACCACACATGCCCTCCTGCATAGCCTCATGCATTAGCGTGCATGACGCACCATTTAAATTTCCCGACAAAGGTTCCAAAACACCAGATGCCGAACCGCAGATCTCCCAGAAAGTTGCCATTGAATGCCGTGCAGAGCAGTTTGTCCTCGAGATCAACAGTGGTATCGCCGCTCTCCTCACCTGTCCACGCGGCGTGGACCCTTAACAATTTCCACGGCGACCAGCGCAAACCGCTGATGCCCGCCCCTCAGCTGTGTGAGCGCAGCACACAGTTCCTCGGAAGCGGCAAGAGTGAGCTCAATAGTCAGTAACTAGCAGTCTCGCGTTTCGAAGTATGTAAAACTGAAGTATGTAAAACTGGCAACCGAGACATCTTGTCAGTCGTGAACTACTGTCAGGTGCATGATATCGATTCGATAAAATTACAAGAGTTCAATGATTCCATTGTGTTTTAAAATACGGTCCCCTAAATATTCTTCACACTTGGGGCTGATTTGGTGCAGGCCTTTATATTGTCGCGCCTGTCGCAAGATGGGCCGCACTTGGAGCCTCAACTGGACAGTAACGCAGCAGATTACGCGATTGCTACCAGGATTTGAGGGAAGAGGGGAATCCTGTTTGTGAGAGAAGTCCAAATCAAAGCTGCTCGTTGATCTTGATAGCCTTTGAGGATTCATGAAGCCCCGACCTTGTCTCTCACCATAGTCGAGCACAATTCGTGCTGTTCAAGAGTCACTTCCCAGAATACGACATCATCAGGTACTTTAAATTGAGAGCTCTGTTCCCAAATTGCGCATGGCACGTTGATAAGGTCTTCTTTAGCTGAGTTAACCTCAACTCGGCATCCTTAGCCGCATGCATAAGGAAACCACTGATGTATTGACCGATCTTGATCCACAATTTTCTGGTATTCATCAACGGAATCGTGTAATTGTATAGTTTATGTATTCTAGTATCGAGTTTCACTAAAGAAGTATCTTAGCTTGTGTGCTCAGATTAGATCCTATAAATGACCACAAGGGCAATCCCTTACAACTTTGGGCGGCTAGGTACAGTATCAGCGACTGAAAAGACGGCAGAAACGAATTTAGTTACAGGAGTACATACTACAGCCACAGGAGCAGGCATAGCCTTGGCTACAGAGCCAGCGAACGCATTGACGCCTAGGCTGCACGGTAAGGGGTTGGTGCCCACGGACTAGCTCACGCTGCTCAGACACTAGCGCTCGCCTTCTCACTCACTCAGTTGGTGTCACTCGTTCGCCTATACTAGATCTACTATTCTTACAGACCAATATAGGGGCTACGACAGCCACGCATGCACCAAGTGCGCACAACGCACTAGCTCACATACTTACTCACTCGCTGTCGCTCGTCCGTTAGTTCATTCGCTCGTTTTTTAAGCTGTCTTCTTAGCCTTCTTCTTATTGGTCTTGAGACCAGTACGCAAGAGTTCCAACAAAGACTCGTCTTCGATCTTCTTCTGGGTCTTGACAGCCTCGGCGTCAAAAGCAGCAGGGGAAGCGATCTTCATCACACCATTTTTGGTGATAGCAAAAGTAGTGAACTGCTCAACCACGGGCTTGCCGCTCTTAGCATAAACAATGTCCAGGGCCTCAACAAGATTATGGTTGATGGGTTCTTGGAGAGCCATACGAGCGCGCTTTTTGTCCTCCAGAATACTGATGTTGAAGGGGAAAGTGCCGGCCTTGTTCATAATCTCAGAAATGGCCACACGGGAGATACGGAGCTTGAGCTGGTAAGTGCGGTTAGCTTTCTTGAACAAAGTTGCGGTAGAGTCGTTGCTACTGGTTTTACCATTATCACCAGGGGTGACAAGAATATCAAGGCCGTACACCTCGTTCTCGGCAAATGTCTCAGTAGCCATCTCGGAGCGCTGGGCACCGGTGGGGTTGAAGATGATCTTCTTTTTGTCGTCGATCTCGTTCTGGTTGTGCTGCTGGCTGAGCATTCCCTCGATAGGAACACAATCAAAAATCTTGGCCACACGAGCAACAATCTCAGTCACATCCCAGTTCTTGTTGCCAGGCTTCATAGTACGCAAAGCGAGCTCAGTAGCATAATGAGCAGCGGCGAAGGCATCAGCGAGTTCGCCGTCAACAGAAGATTGGCCCACAACTACGGTCTGGGCAACAACAGCAGGGAAACCATCAATATGAGCGCCGAGAGTGACCTTGGCGACGTCTCCAGCCTTGAGCTCGGGGACATTTTCAGCGTCGGCAGCGACAGAGAAGTGGCAAACACAGTCGTTGACACTCACACAGGTAGGGAAAGCGATGCCTTTGGCAACTTTCTCCTTGGTGTTGAACACTTTGGCGGTCTCCTGGCGAAGGAGGTCATCGCCAAACGAGCAAAGTTCGGGGATTTTGGCGCCAGAAACGCACTTGGCCACGACTGCAGCAAGGGCCTTTTGGGCGATCTCGCCCGCAAGTTTGTACTTTGTCACGACGACGCTGTTAGCGACGGTCAAATCAACGGTTTTTTTTTCAGTGGACATGGAGGGGGTGCTCTAGGGGTGAGAGGGACTAAGGTGGTGAGGTTTGGGCTGCGTGGGAGTTTTGGGTGGTTAGAGGGGGTTGGCGAGATGCGTTGAAATAAACGCAAGCAGCGAGCATTGAGAAGCAGCTTGGTGTAGTGCTAAAGACTGCTCCATCAGATGTTTTGGGGCGCGAGCGCGCGCGCGAGCGACGCCGCGTGGCCGACTTGGTGGCCGCCGAGATGACACCCGAGCGGCCTGCTCTGGTCGTGATTTTGTGTGGCGGTTGGAGGCGGTCCTGTCGCGCCCCAGGTGTGTGTTCTATGCGCGCTCGAGTTATGGATAGGGACCCTTCACACAAACATCAGTTTAGTCATAACAACGTTACGATTTTGACGATAGATCAGGGCAGCTCGACCCCAATGGCACGTACAACTTACCCCAATATTGTCTTTTTCGGCGATTCCATCACAGAATACGCTTTCAACTCCCCCCTCCTCAGCAATCTCTCCAATGACTATAGACGCATGGTCGACATCTTTGCACGAGGATTCGCAGGTTACAACACGAACTGGGCCCTCCCTCTCCTGGAACCTATTTTAGCTAGCACTACGGGCCCCATTGAGGCCGTGGTAATATTCTTTGGCACCAACGATGCATCTATTGCCCAGTCGCCTCAACATGTGCCTTTAAATCAGTATCAAAACAACCTCGAGGCGATGATTCAGGTCGCTCAGCGGTATACAGACAAGGTAATAGTAGTGGGGACGACAATCATAGACGAACTAGGTACCCACCCTGGCTGTGTCGACCGCTTGAATGATAGGTCGCGCATATACAATAAGTGTGCATCACAAGCGGCGGCCGCGAAAAACGCGTATTTTCTCAACCTCTGGTCGGCGTTTCGTAGATCCAATAGCGAGGATCCCTCCGCCGATATCCAGGAGCTCAGCGGAACCCGTTACTACACCGGCTCCAAGTCGGTCAAGCACCTTCTGGTAGATGGCATTCATTTTACAGCTGAAGGCTACACCATATGGTATGATGAGTTGGTGATGTTGTTCAAACAGTTAGGAATTGCCCCAAGCGACTATTCATTTGTTGTCCCCGCGTGGAGAGAGCTCCCTGAGGTAAAAAACCACACTAATGTAGCGACTACCGAACAGATAGGTGAAAGTCTTACTGAGACTGCACGGAGCAGCGGGCGCGTATAGTTCATGGTAATTTGTTATGGTATTCGCGGCCAGTTCCTTACGGATTGTCCGCCCAGATCTGGAGTGGCTTGTACCCGAAGCCGTTTTTAGTCGGCATCAGGGACTCACAGGCGACCAATGAGTTTTGCAGGGGTATCTAGGAGACTAGCATCGCAAGAACCATCACGCTATAAGCATTGTCTGCGTGCGTGCGGCGGATGAGACAAACAGCAGTATGAACTCTAAAGGTGAGTGCTATCGCGTACAAATAACTGCTTCATAACACTATTTTCTTGCTAAGGTCCCTAGTGCTACACACTATAGGCCGCTGTTGCATGTTCTCGGGTGATGATTTTGGCTCCAGTTCGCAGCTGCCCAGGCTGTGGTATGCACTATGCATTTCAGCACCATCGGTGACGATAAATATATGATCTCTTGTGGTATCTAAATTCTTAGAGATCTTGAAAGATCTTGGTAGATCTTGATTGTCCGTGCTGAGCTACTGCCGCGAGGGTCATCAGCAAAACCAGGGAGTAGACAGCTCTAGAAAAACCTTTCAAGTCTAAGGTAACCCGCATGTACTACATACACAAAGCCCACTTTTACCTATTTCTTTAGCTACTTCATTCAATTTGAAGGAACACCAATAGATCTCGTGCGCCACTGTAGATCCTAGGACGCAGTTGTGTCCAACCTGTGTGGCTTCAGCAACACAACAACTGTATATGTCAATTGTTCTTACAAACCTATATTTGTGGACCAAGTAGGGACGTCACTGTGTAGTGCAACCGTCACAGCGGCCGATGCTGTGTGCTTCCAGGTCTCGGAACAGGGGGGAAAACCGTGAATCCTTGGGTGAGTTGATGAGATGATAAGTGCGAGAGCTTGTAGCTTACAGAAACTACTATATGAACTCTTGGAGTGCATGTGATTGAGGTTCATATTTGCAACCTCATATCACATTCACCAACTTTACTACTACAACAACTCATGGTCGCTAGAGTCACAAATTCATGGTACACTCTGAGGAGAGTGAGAACCGCCGCGATTGTAGCCCGTCAGAGTCTAAGGCACCACTGCGAAACGCCTCCGTACAATGAGTGGCTTTGCAAAGTCGTGAGTATCGCTGATGATGCACTTGTCAGAGCTCAAAGGAATGAATGCACTAGCTCAGACAGGGTAATATTGGAAATACAGCAGCTTTTGGCTGTGATGCTAAGCATTCAAACCTTAGAGGAAGGTTTCAATGAAGAGAGATGGGGCAATCAAACCACAGATTGGTCGGAGGACGACGATTCTCGATTAATTGAGATTTAGAGAATCCTAGTATTTAAGTGTTGATTTACTATGGTACTCCATCTTGTTATGTAGGTAATTAACCGCTTGAATTGTGGCTTGAACAAATGTGTGCACGGCAGTGCAACTACGGCACTGGGGTTGCGCAACGTCTGCGACATAAAAGTTGCTTGATGTCCATGAAATCTATATGGAAACTGAAAACTGTAGAGGTATTTTTTTCTGCTGGTAACCAGGACCAGTACGTATGCCCCTGAAGGTCATGCTTCATGTGCGCGCTGCCCTTGCTTTTCGCACCACTAGACACAAATTTTAGTACGCCGGCAGCTTGACCGTTTCGCCTTTGAAAACTTATCAAGTTATACATTTCTGCAGCTGCTCGACGAGCGGCTCAAACACCGGTTCTTTAGTCCCATTTGGCTTGCAGTTAGGCAATCACTTCGCTCAGACAGCATCAAGGAGAAAGGGGTTCGGCCAAGGATGCATAAAACTGAGAGAGGGATATAGCAGCAATTATGTGACCAAGTTTAGTAGGTTTGTAGCAGAGACCCTACACGTTAGCATATACAATCACGACCAAATATGGGAACCAATGTGGAAATATGTGAGCTGATAGGACTATTGAGGGGAGTTTAATCGCTTGCACTTTCGAATCATGGAAGGATTGTCCTCAAATGGACGCTTCTTTATGAGGCTCGTGGTCTGTTTGAGTGCAGCATCTGCAGCACGATGTGTCTGAGAGTCTGCAAGGTCTGCATTCGGCGTATGATCAGCTACTTTTGAGGTTTTGTCACAATCAGGTTTTGGGCACGGCCCGCAGTTGGTGACATATGAGCTCTCTTCACGATCGCTCTGATGATACTCGCCCCGCTCCCGCTCGTTCTCTACCATTGTAGCCAGTTCCTTCCACCACATCATCTGCTGCGTTTTCTTCATACTAACAAGCCCAGATGTCGAAGGAAGTACTACAGGCCTTGCCCCACCGAAAAGGCGCGAGGGTTGCAACCCAAATTGAAACGACTTCAGAGACCAGCTTTTGACCTGGCTGATGGTTTCCCATATTCCTTTGCCAATAAATACAACGAATTCGGGCTTGTTCGCAGTAATCCGTTGCTCGAGCATTCTCGCGCCTTGTTGTCGCTCCAGTTTACTGAGCTGGTTGATGCCGGTAGTTGGTCGTGCCACCAGATCAGTGAACCCGTACTGGTAGAGTTGGGGCAACTCGCGATCCATTGAGGGGTCTAACTGATTCTGCGTAAGGCCTGATTCGTGAAGGAACCTCCAGAACCGGTTGGAAGGGTGCGCGTAATGGTGTCCTGTTTGTCCCGAGAGTAGACCTGGATTGAAGCCAACAAAGACTATGAGAAGACCAGGTTGGAGAATTGGAGGGATAGCTGAGGTCGAAGAACTCTGCGGCTCACGCAGTGACTGCTTCAGAAGCCGCTGAGGCTGCTGTTGCATTTCGGTAGCCACCTTAGTGCTTGCTTCAGCATTGCCCTCTAGAGGTTCTGAAGTCTTGCAGTGCTGCTTCATGGGCTGATCTGAGTCTGCTGGCTGCCTCGCTGCTCCAGCTTCGCTTCGCGCTACATATTTAAATCTATCCAGAGACTCTAGGCGAGTGCCATGAGAACCCCGTTGCTCCGAGGAACACATTTGGCTAAATACTACAAAAGTGCGAATTCAACCCAATTATGTGAAAATGCGCTCACCAGCCTAAGTGTTCCTTAGCTTGGCTCGCTACGCTCGCGCGCGCGCTTCGCTTCGCGCTCACGTTGCGCCCTAACCCCGCTTACCTAACGACCCATTTATCCACACCTCACCCCTGCAAAATTTAACAATGTCCCAAACCCCAGAATTCAAGTTGGTTTTGATCGGTGATGGTGGTACCGGCAAAACCACCTTCGTCAAGCGTCACATCTCCGGTGAGTTCGAGAAACGCTACATCGCTACCCAGTCCGTAGATGTGCGTCCCCTCAAGTTCAGCACCAACTACGGTGAGATCATCTTCACCGTCTGGGATACCGCTGGACAGGAGAAGTTCGGTGGCTTGCGCGATGGTTACTACATCAACGGAAAGTGCGGCATCATCATGTTTGACGTCACCTCCCGTGTCACCTACAAGAGTGTTCCCAACTGGTACCGTGATTTGGTGCGTGTTTGCGAGGGAATTCCCATTGTTTTGTGCGGAAACAAAGTTGATGTCAAGGAGCGTAAGGTCAAGGCCAAGAGCATCACTTTCCACCGTAAAAAGAACTTGCAGTACTACGATATTAGTGCCAAGTCCAACTACAACTTCGAGAAGCCTTTCTTGTGGCTTGCTCGCAAGTTGAGTGGCCAGGGCAATCTCGAGTTTGTTGCCGAGACTGCGTTGGTTGCTCCTGAGACCGAAGTCGATGCTGATCTTGTTAGACAGTACGAGGCGGAGATGGAGCAGGCAGCTGCCCAGCCTCTTCCTGATGAGGAGGATGATCCTGATCTCTAAACGCCCCAAAGTGAGTCAAGCTGGAGGCGAAAGCGAGTGAAGTGGACGTTAGGGCCAGGTGGGTGTCGTGTACACGACGTCGGTACATCAAGCCATGAGGGCGAGGCCGATCAGTTGGGTCAGCCAAACTAAGGCCATTGTGCTGCATTGTCAGTCGGTACATGCACCCTACAATGCCTGAATTACCTATGTGCGCCCCAGAACACATTCACGGTTATGCGCGCATGCGGCAGCGCGCCCCTTATCGCGCCGCGCCCTCGCTGGCCTCCCACGGCACGCCGGCATTCACATAGTTTGTATAGACAAGCGTAAAAGTATTGTAAAAGTTGGGTTCAGTCATGCGAAGTGTCGTGATGCTGCTAGCCAAAGTGTACTGTCCAGAGAGCGACAATATCAGTGGAAGCCGAAGCAAGGACAGAAGAGGGCCCTATAAGCTGGTTGATATTTGAACGGACTTTTCCATCTGCTCATTACCGTTATTTAAAGAACGTAAATAAAAGCATAGTCGCACAAGTTACGCAAGCTCAAAATTGCCCCGGTAGTTTTCTCACGATCCTACCCTATACTTTGGAACCAATGAGCTGTGAGTTGTCATATTGCACTAGTAATGCTCTATTCCTACAGATGGATACATTATAATTCACTGTATCAGTCCTCGTAAATCCTTTTATATTGGTGCGCTCATGCAGTCGCAAAGTGCAGCACACTAGGGTCGGCGCAACCGATGAGGAAATATGGCAAATTAAAGTTTCAAGGACATTTTCGACACCGTTACACGGCTAGATCAGGGGCGGGACAGAGCTCAAGCACCGGCCGTCTAATTAGCGCCTTGCGGGATTTTGAGTATGTACAAAGCCCGTTCTACTGAAAGAGTCAGGTCCAATGAACATCATCACCTTTCAATCTTTTGAATTTACACGACAAAATGACATACTGTGGTGTGTCGGCGTGGAGACCTGGGGATTACAACCAGATCCCCGACTCACCGAATGACAGTACACAGACTACCTGTAGGCCGAACGGATGGTCGGACTCCGTCAAAACAAGCAAATATACTATAGCTACAGAAAGTCGTACTCGAATACTCACCCTGTTCCTCGCTAGGGCTCCATAAGGTTTCAAAATTCGTGCTGCTTTGGGTGCCCACGCACGCCCACAGATAGAGATTTCTCTTCCCAACACATTAGAACAATCACGGATTTTTTTTAAATCCAAATTAAAATCGACTCTTGTGCATGCATCGCAAATGCACACTAGCCATACCCCTACCTGCTACGCGATAGCGGCCCGTTGCCTGGCACGTTGTTTACAGGTCTCACCTTGCATACCTCGCTCAGCCAAGCTTTCTCCCAACATACGATCTGGTTGGCCACTGCAATGCATTCTCCCGTGGCCCGGTCTATTCTCGCTCTTTCGACTATCTTATCCATCGCAGAAATCACAATTCGGCTCGCTGTTATACATGATACACCTGCCATACCTTACTCTGAGATTCAGATTCCCTATTTTTTAGCGGACGCTCACTCCTTCTACTTATTCCCCTGGACGCTGTTTACCGCTGTTTTTTGTGGCCGTAGACCGCTAATGGCTGCGTTACACATCGCTCTCATGGCCTATCCGCTTCATTACTTCGAAAGAGCCTGGGGTTCAAGGTCCCTAGGAAAATATGTGCTACTGACTTCCATTGTCCCCGTTCTCGCTGCTATTGTTGCTGACCTGCTTTTGGGACTTGGTGGCCCTATTGGTGGTAGCTCTCCACTGGTGATTGCCCTTCTCGTGGCTCTTAAGCAAGCCAATCCCTTCACTTACACCTTAGGGCCTTTACAGGTGAAGCCGCGGTACTTGGTGATGCCGATGCTGATTTTCTACACGCTATTTGCGTATTGGGACTTCAGTGTGCTCGTGATGGCGTGGACTTCGCTTGGAGTGTCGTGGTGGTATTTAAGGTACATCAAGTCGCTCGTCATGGATCAGCTGCTAGATGGCCCTCAGGTGCAAAAGGGTGATCAGAGCGATTCATTCGCATTCGCGACGTTCTTCTATCCACATCAGTTGAGTGCTGCTGTCGATAAAGTAACTACATTAGTGCAT
Organism: Wickerhamiella alocasiicola; assembly: GCA_022577715.1. Taxonomy (NCBI): domain Eukaryota; kingdom Fungi; phylum Ascomycota; class Dipodascomycetes; order Dipodascales; family Trichomonascaceae; genus Wickerhamiella; species Wickerhamiella alocasiicola. The sequence continues at coordinate 119,263 of JAKIRU010000031.1, forward strand.
GACAGTTTTGGCAAGCGGCTAGTGAAACGCTCTCAAGCGCCATTGACTGATGAGCAAAGACAACGCGCACTTGGTGAGCAGCTGTTAAGCGGAAACTAGAGCTCCTTTGGAGCTCAAAAAGGACAAAAAGTGACAGAACAGTCAAGACGTCACATTCTGCGCACATCAAACCCGAAAAGTCTAAGTTATGCATGAGCTTGTACGGGGGTGCATCTCTGAACTTCCAATCTGAAGCAGCTCCTTGGACACTCTACCACTTTAGGTGCTATGCAACGTGTTACCTTCAAGCACCAGAAATATTGAGTGCCTTTCAACTCTAATTCGCGTCTCCCCTTCATATGACGCACTCATGTGCTACGTCCGCACTCACAGAGTAATTCTAATTCTTAAATTAACCCTGTGTTCTCAAGAGTTTTAATGGCGTAGCATCACATATTTATAACTTTAAAGTCAATTTTATGACTAGATGAATTCCCGGTGGTCAGGCGGCGCTGCGTCCAGACACATGAGATTTCCCCAGTTGCGAAAACTATACGGAACCACACCCTACATAAGGTTTAACCCCAAGCGTAGCGAAGTAGTTCTACACTAGCTCTTGAGATACGCATGCTCAAAGGATACTCCTAACGCGTCACAGCCTCGCTTAAATGTATAAACAATTACTAGATACAGGTACTCCGCCGATTTGACGGTTTCTTGCCATACTTCCCAGGCTTCAAACCAGCTCGGGCAAGAATTTGTGTTCACAATGCGCTTAATTATGGGAATATGCGCGAGTTTGTAATTTCTGAGTGTTGTCTGTATCGCAAAATGAAAGCCGAACCCGTACATTCCGTCCTTATCTTTGCCGTTGAAGCACGTTACATTCTCATGACGTCATATAACCACCCAGTCAAGTGCATCTGGTTTAAGGAGGATTTTAAGCCGATACCAAGTCACTGCACCCGTGCACACAAGAGCATTGAGGTCGGTTATACACTCGTCTACGTCGCGATAGCCTCCTGATCCCGTTCCGACGCGTCCTCATAAGAATGCCACAAAAACGAAACGCGTTATGCATGCATGGATCTGCAAAGCGTACCTAATCGTACCGCATAAAAAGCGAACGATGTGACCATGTCTGAGCTAAAAGCCAATTGATGCTGACGCTCTTTTTACTCATTGGGGCTTCACTGGCAACAAATTTCACCGAGGTTCTGGACTTGAATACTCCTGCAATTAAGTATGGATCACCTGTATCAAGCTATGATCTTATTGACGTAAAGATCTCCAACAACTGGGGCCAACCTCCCTATCAATCCGAGTTTGAAGGTGCTGGGGATGATTTTGACCATGCGCGACTCACGCTCGATTTCTCCACGTTTGGTCGCCAATTCGATCGTTTGGGGCATGTATTCTTTGAAAACATCGAGATATGGCGGTTCTCGACACCTGAACCTAGTGGACGCAATATTACTTCTACTCTTGTCAAGGATGTTTCTCAGTATGTTGAACTATTCAAGAAGGGAGGCAACTTCAGTCTCGGGCTATTAAATGTGAATGACAACACATATACAGGCGTTCTAAATGTCTCACTTAGTGTTGATTTGTTCAAAAGCAATATTGAATCGCGTGATTATAATCAGTGGTGGTATAATGAACCCGCAGACAAGTTCACTTCTTTGCAAACTCCTCCATCTGTTTCAATTCCTCCTGAGTTGCAGCTCAGCATCCCTCAAGTGTCACGTCAAACTGTCAGAGCAGGATTGCAAATATTTTGCTCGGGCGCCGCTAACGAGGAGTTCTGGTACGCAAATCTGATCAACCAAACTGGCCCCACGCGGCAGATCCAAGTCCTCATCGGTGGAGTTATTGCCGGGTTCATCGACCCGTTCCAAACCGAGTACACGGGAACTGATAATCCGTCATGGTGGGCCAAGCTTGTAGGCGTTCAGACTTATGATATCCCATGTTACTTCATTGATGTGTCGACGTTCCTTCCAGAGCTATGGAGCGGGACTGCTGATCTTGAGATTGACGTAGTGAATGGCTACAACGATGAGAAAATCAATAGCGAGTGGATCATGAATGTGGCATTGTTGACCTGGGAAGACTCTAGCACTCAAGGAATTGGTGGTTTTCAAGTAGGCGCCAACAGGATTAATTCCCCGAGTGTGCAGACGCACAAGTTTGGCTCTGATGGCAACGCGCGTGAGCTTGATTATGTATCGATCGATAACTCTGTCTCCCTCAGCTCTACACTGTTCTTCACTGACCGCACAGTCTACACTGAATGGAGACAGTCAGGCACAGAACGGTCCGCTCAGGATGCCACACAGCATAATCAGACCGCGTACTCGTGGATAAAAGGTAAGGTGGAGGCTCAGTATGGAGCAGACTCATTCAGACAGTCCTTTGAGTATCCCAAGTGTATTTATTTATCGGATGACACCAGCGTCTCTCCCTTTGGCAGTGGTGCAGTGTCCTACTCTTATGTTGTTGACAATAGTGGCGTTTCGTCGTTCACAATCAACAACACTATAACAACAAGCACAGGAATGAAGGGCACAAGCTTCACAGATGGGTACCTAGGCTACAATGATGGATCCGAGCACTTTGAACACATTAGAGCAACAAGTGAGCGTCCTTTCAACCTGGTGTTGGATGAAAAGGACAATAGCTGGGGCGGATTAGTCGACAGCGCATGGAAACAACTCTTTGACGACGTGGATCAATGTGTAAACGATGGTGACTGGGAAGGAGCGCAACTGTTGTTGTCTGAGTTTCTTGAGACCACTGTCGTTGGTCAATAAGTATACTCGAGCCCCGCTATTACATGCAGATAGTCTTAGTATATAATTCTCATCCAGAATGTGTACGTGAATATAAATGTCGTTTTCATTCCGCTGTCTCACCTACTCGTTTCTCCGTCCTGCCCAGTCGATGAGCTTCATGAACTTGGGGAAAGACGGCCGAGGTTGTGTATCAACGGCTGGATCGTATGAGTTTCGTGATTGGCCGAATAATTGTTGCTCACCACGTATTGTGGTTTGCAGGCTGAGCCTCGCACTAACCTGCACCGTCATAGACTTTGCTACCTTGTTACTTGCCATGCCGACTTATGTCGCTATATGTCGACCATCCAACAGTCAATGGCAAATAGCAACTTTTGCAAGTTAATGCATAAGTCCAGCGATGAACTCTATACCGTCGCGGGAAGTACAGCATACATAGTAGTACTTTACTCAGGATCATCCCTCTTGTCTGGACCATTGGACTTACTCCCCCTTCTTGGCGGTCAGCTTGGGTCACTCAGCCTTGATGCGGCCCCATATCTTGCAATAGCGACAACGAGGTTTTTAAGCATTTTGGCGTTTGTGAGTGTGTGGGTTGGAGTCATCGTCAGAGAAGCGCTTCTGAGCATCAGTTGAAGTTAGAATGGAGTGGCAGAGGAACTTGGAATCCTAGAAATCAACTGTTTAAAAAGCAACTGGCTGCCATCAATCAGCAAGTCAAACCTATAAGGGCGCAAACTGGTCAAATCAGTGGTAGGTGCATCGAGCCAAGCGCTGTTAGTTCATCGCCAGTCAAGGGAAACTTGGCGAGAATGAGACCTTTCACGATCCGAAGACGACTGTTTCGGGCTGTATCAAAAGGCTTGCCACAATACAAAGAGGTGAAATAACCCCGAATCAAGTCGCTGCAGTTGCCAGCAAGTTGAGTACCCGTTTGCACGAGTGCCTTCTCGACCCCATCGACAAAATTGGAGACTTTGTAGGTGTTCGCCATCGCCGACCGAACAATACCTTCAAGCCTAGGGTCTTCAATCGATTGTAGAATAGGCCCAAACCAGCGTTGACGGAGAAGACGAGTAACCACTCTTCATTCCCATCTATGATGTCGCGCAGAGGGTTGACCAGCATGCGCGTCCAATAAACCACCCAGTCAGTAGGGTCATTGCCAGGAGCCAGCTTCATGGTATCCTTGGGTAGGTCGGACACAGCATCTCTGCACTCTCTACGCAAGGCACGTTTCTCGGCAGTAAGGGAAGAATTGACAGTAGTAGCAGAACGAGAGGCAGAGGAAGAAGAGTTCGAGAACGAAGAATCAGACGACGAACTGTCAGGCAGATAAAGTTTATCAACCTCATTGACAGTAGTAGAAGGAGGTATTGGAGGCAGAAACCTCGAAGGTATCAGAACTGGGAGCAGTACCTCTAGATTGAGAACCACCCCCAGGGCTTATAACCTATGTAAACCATATAAAGATAATTGATCGAATGTTATTACTATATTACTATGGTCCCCACGCTTGTAAAGCGCGAGCGTCGACTGGCTTCACCCTGTCCTAGGACAAACGCTTGCTTCGGTCTGTACCCGCTCCGTGAGAGGATCCCACTCCTTTTAATGTTGGATGTCATCTAATAGCGCCCCTGGGGCCGCATAAAGGCACGCACCAGATATGCGCGATCCTGCACCACACATGCATGATTCTTCACGACCACGCCCTCCCTTAATGCCACACTCACGTTAGCGAAAGAGCATGCTTTGCACATTATTGCTCAATTCTTTCTAGCATATGGAGAGACTTCCATCCAGGATTACTTGTACACGTTTTTTGTCCCATATTGTACGCGCCTATGATCACATCTTATCACTCCCCGTTCCCCTGAGTGCCGTGTCTACGCTAGTATGCTTCCCTGCACCCAGGCGATCGCTGATTTGACCTGGAAATCCAAGTGTGCTGCTCTCGACGGCAGTCCTTAGAGTGCGTATGCTAGGTAATAAATTCCTATATCTCGACCCTGTCGTATTCTATAAAACAAGCTCAGTAGTTCTGACGCGCTCGCTTCTTCGCAATGGGTAAACACCGCACTGTGGCGGCATGCATAAGCGAGACGCTTTAACTACATGAGATTGCGAGGTAAGTGAGAGTAAGGAGCGAAACAGAGCACAAAAGCTTCGATTTGGTATGGAGCCTATTCATTGCAGGAATACATCTCGTGCTGGAGTGCACTATAGTCAATTCACACAGCTCTTGTTTGGTTCCCAAGACACATTTCATCTGCAGAAACATCGGGAAAAAATACCGCATTCACTAAAAAATAGAGCGCCCTTGCGTTCAGGCGTACAGTGATGCATAAGGTCTGCGAATATGAAACCACGATGTTTCGTGTACAGCATTACGCTGTATAATCCAAGAACAGTCCAGGCGTCCCAAGCAGACTTAAATTGCATTGGCTGCTAAATTACGGAACTGATCAGTTACATGAGAATGTTCAGACCTGTCACGACGCTGAAAATTCGAGTGAGTTGTATTCCGAGACATGTACTATGACGTCACACTGAATGGACAAGACTAGGAAGAGCGGAGGCGCGAAGATGCTTCCATTTAGGGATGCTTTTAGTCAAGCTCAAACTTCAATTCCTCACGGCGCATCAACTCGCTGCTCCCTGCACCTACTGCCTCTCCCGACGCACCCTGGCCTTTTACTCTAACACCCCCCTGTCGCCCCCAACCCGACGGTTCTCATTAGTTCGACTAAACTCCGTAAACTCAGTCCTTTTTCCCCTCATTCCCCCTCAAAAAAATGTCCGAACTACTTGGAGCAACCGTCTGGGTCGCTCGAACCGACTCGGATCGCCGTCAGGCAGAGCTGCTGCATACTAGAACTCGAAAAGGAAACGTGGAATACTACGTGCATTATCAGGATTTTAACAAGCGTTTAGATGAATGGATCTCGAAAGACAAGCTTCTGCTCAGTGAAGAGATTGTCTATCCAAAAAAGGAGGACTCTGCACCGCCCAAAACGCCAAAAGACAAGTCTGCAGAGCCGGCTGGCGATGCAACGCCCGAAATCGAAAAATTAAGGACCCAGGGCTCAATGGTCCAACAGCATCATGAAGTTGCTCGCGTACGTAATATTTCAAAAGTCATTTTTGGCGCCTACGAGATCGAGCCGTGGTATTTCAGCCCGTACCCCCAGGAAATGACTGAGGAGGACGAGATCTATATCTGCGAATTTAGTTTGCAGTATTTTGGCAGTCTTAAACAATTCGAACGGTTTAGATCAAAGTACACATTGCGGCATCCTCCCGGAAACGAGATCTATCGCGATGATAAGTTCAGTTTCTACGAGATCGATGGCCGTTTGCAGCGCACCTGGTGTCGCAATTTGTGCTTATTTTCGAAACTGTTTCTTGATCACAAGACTCTTTATTACGACGTTGATCCGTTCATGTTCTACTGTATGGTCACAAGAGATGAGTATGGTCACCACTTGGTGGGATATTTCTCCAAAGAGAAGGAGTCCTCCGAGGGTTACAATGTAGCGTGCATTCTTAGTTTGCCGCCTTACCAGCGCTTTGGATACGGCAAAGTACTGATCGACTTTAGTTATAACCTAAGCAAAAAGGAGGGCAAACTGGGCTCCCCTGAAAAGCCATTATCGGATTTGGGTCTCATTTCCTATCGCTCATTCTGGACGGATACTCTAATTGAGACGCTTGTGGAGTCCGGATCAACCGAGAGTACTATCGATGAGCTGTGCCATCTCACATCGTTCACGAGCGCCGACGTAATTCATACGCTGCAAGCGCTCAACATGCTGCGTTATCACCGGGGCCAACATATTATTTGCTTGACAGATGAAGCGATGGAACGGTATGAAAAGAAAAAAAGCGCCAAGCGGCACAGAATCGACCCCTCGAAGCTCAAGTGGAAACCACCGGTGTTTTCCCAGGCTCAGCTGAAGTTTGGGTGGTAGGTGGGTAGTGGCACGCTACAGCAAATTTCCTGTGCTCCGCTTTGTACGTTCATAAAGTACAGACGTGCATGCCTGATCTACTGGTGCGCAACATAGATATGTCAGTGAGTCGTCAGGGAGCGCAGTTGGCAGATAGGGCACTGTATTAATGCTCCTGCAAGGGACTCTGTACAGTATGTTATCAGCAAATATATATTTATACTAAATTATACTAGAAAGACACTTTTCGCCCTCATACATCGCCCTGGGCTCGCTTATGTGAAGCCATAAAGAACGCTGCAGTGCATGACGCATGTCATAGTAAAGACGCATCGCTACTGGGAGGTGATTGCGATATGTGATTGTATTGAGGTCGTGAGACCTTTACCGTAAAACTTCGGCAGTCATGCATCTACACCACGCTTGCCCTGCACCGCATAACTTTGCGGCAGGTCTGCCATCTGAACGTTAAACTATGGCGTACTATCAGCTTCTGTCACAGTCTAAAAATAAACTCTTGGCTCAACGTCAAGACGTTACTCAAGTGGGATAATGGCCTGTTCATGTCAAGCAAATTGTTATGGTTACCGCTTGGCATATGCACAGCGTTTCACTTAAGGTTACACGCTACATAAACGCTGATACCTCCAGCACAAATGCATTTTAATCAGAATTGTTTTAGTTAAATACCACATTTACAGCAGTTGGAACAGTTCAAGCTGCCCTGAAACCGTTACCTGCCACTATGCATGGCCCTGCACTCCACTCTGCATATACACCTCTTTCCCTTACGAATACGGGTGAGGCAAGGTGGGGTAATGCAGGGGTGTAAAATGACGCGCTTTCGAGCATGGCGTCGCTGGTTATAATGAAGTTGTCCCTGCAAGCATTGAGGCAGCACATAGGTGCAAACACGGACAGACAATGCAGTGACGTTTTTACTGTGTGAGAACAAGTGATACCACTGCCTTGCGTGGACTTCAGAGCTGCAGGTCTGAGTTAGAGCTCTTTTTCTGGTCATGGTTCGCTGAGCTCTCAACAGGTGCTTTCTGAACCTCTGCGAAGCGCTGCTGAGCCCTTAATTTCATGAGAAGATACAGGGGTAAAATTCGCGCAAAATCGCGCTTAGGACAATTGCCAATATTTCTTCGGCATGTTGATACCACTCGCATTCCGCATGCATGATCTAGCATATGCATGTAGCCTAATGTACCCCGCGAAGATGCATGTTTTATCTCTCTATATATATGACCTGCCTGGGAGGTAGCTTGAGATTTCATTCAATGGTCCAACCTCTCAAAGTTCTCTCTCTGGGGATGTTCTCGGATCCCCAGACTGTCGCCGACCTCAACTCCGGTCGCAGCTGGCTTTCTATCAAGCAGCTGGGTGGTCTCTCCGACATCCTTGCTGTTCCTATTCTACCTACTTTACTGAACATCTTTGTTCGTCCCAATTATAATGTACCTGATTGGCTTCCCGTTCTGCCCTTCTCTTTGGAGAACCCAGTGGATCCCACCTCTTGGATTGGCCAAAAAGGCCGGCGTCCTCTTGACCCCCGTGATGATCCATTTTATCACCCTAGTCCCTCTACTTACACGAATAAGAAAAATGGTGAGGTGATTGCAATCCGTGAAGTTGGTCTCAGTAAAATCTGGATTAACGTTCGCAACGCGTACCAAATCTCTTATCGTACCCAAGGCACGTTTGGTGATGCCCAAGCTGATGTTACGACTGTAATGATTCCTAATAACCCCACTGGTAAAGTCGTCTCTTACCAGATGTGGCAGGATGCCACCTCGCTTCAATGTTGCCCTTCTTACTCTATCGTCACTGGTATTTCTGACCCCACACTTGATATTCTGCTACTTCTAGGGTTCGTTATTAACTTTCCAGACCACCAGGGAGTTAAGTCTTCCTTTGCCTGCGGTATTAAGGAGGGTCAATCCACGCTCGATTCACTCAAGGCCTACCTCAGCAGCAGGGAAAAGCTTGGGTTAGACAAGACTAAGTTTAACAAGATTGTTATGTGGGGGTATTCTGGAGGCTCTATTGCCACAGGTCACGCTATCGAGTCGCTCCCTACTTATGCTCCTGATCTTCAAAGTAACGTTGTCGGTGCAATCTGCGGTGGCTATGTGACCAACCTGACCTCGATTGTCGAAATGATTAATGGAGGAATTTTTGCTGGCTTTGCCGCCGCTGGTATCTGGGGTCTTGGTACCGAGTACCCAAAGGTACAGAATGTAATTGATACCAGAATTCGCCCTGGAATTCGATGGCGCTTCAACTACGTTGGTAAGCGTTGTCTCATTGCCAACATTATCAACTTCCTTTTCCAGAACGTTTGGAGCTACACTGACGACAAGAGCGGTAACATCATTCACGATCCTGCTGTAGTTGAGACCATTGAGAAGGAGTATTTGGGCGTGCATTCTTCCCCCTCTGTGCCCATGTTTATCTACAATGGAGTGCAAGATGAGATTGCGTCTGTTGTTGAGGTTGACAGAACCGTTGATCACTACTGCAAGCAAGGTGTAAAAGTCGACTATGCCCGTCTAGGCGCGCTCGCACACATTAGTACTGAAGTCGTTGCTATTCTTGATTGCCTCAAGTATATGTACAAATTCTTTGATGGTTATGTACCTGCCAGCTGCAGTGACTACAAACAGGCTACAAAGCAGACCACTACTTACTATCAGAGCCACATGGACCAGTTCAATAACATTGTCAATTGCAACTGGAAGCAATCTGGACTACTTGATCAGCTTAAGAAGGAGGGATACATTAATTGATTCGCTCAGAGTTCTAATATTTAGTCAATTACTTTTAAATACATACTTCGAAGCGAACCGTACTTTGATGCAAGCCGAACGCTACGTTTTGGACTTTTTGGATGCTTCAGCGCAATAGAGTTGCTGTACGGAAAAGATCTACATCATTCCATATTTACATACGAACAGGCTGTTGTGATTAGCCCAACTCATAGCAGTTCAATACGGCAACGGTGGCCATGAACCAGTGCGACAACGCTTGCGGATGACACGACACTTACTTTCCGATATTACTCCATAAAATGCCTAAATTGACTCTTAAATGAGCTTTCTGTGGCACTCATAGCGTGCAAATGGCCTAAACCCTGGGGGTGAAAGCATGCAAGGTTCGAGATGACGGGACGACAACCTGCGAACGCTTGTGCACGCGATGCCAAAACGCCTAGGGCTCAAGCACAACTAAAAAGAGAGTACTTCCTCCAAAACAGAGCTCCATCACCGTTGTTTACAACGCCACAACACCCAGGATAGCATGGAGCTTTGTAGACTCTCATCAAATATTGCATCTTACTACTGGCTCCTCTAGAGTATATAGCCCGGAACCACCAAGTCTAGGCTCCATCAACGACACTTTTGTGGCTCCACGACCCACTTCCACAGCAATTTCCGACGAGCTCACGATAAACGGAACAAAACTGATGAGACCGACGTTGCGGGTCGAAAATTCTTCCAAAAGCTTATCTGGCCACTTTTTCATCTACTCAGTACCCACTATCACGTCAAGACTTTTACAGAAACAAATCTCTTGAGACGTAAAGAAGCTTTGGTAAAAGCTTGTTATAGCGGCAAAACGTTCAGCTTGCTGCAAGATACTGTGGCACTTCGGGGTAGTTTCGTATCAACATTCAAAGAGTTTTGAGGCACTTGGTAACGTCAAGCTTCGGCAGAGTCTAATGATGATGCGATTGCGCACAAGCTCAGTTTTATGAGCTAGCAAAACAGGCTCGTAATGAGCGACCCTTGAGATAACCAGGCGCTGTATTAGCAGTGATGTCACACCTAATATGCGGCCATATCAGCACCCAGGCATCTCTAGATGCTGCACACGATTCGTGATAGTTAGCTATAAATAAGTATGAATGGGGAAGGATCGCCACTAATCAAACGGCAACACACGCAACACACCCTCCTTTTTGCTGGCAGCGATAGCACTGGGGACCTTAATTCCACAACAATCGCCCCAGCCATGCACATGCTCCAATTCCGCATTGCTGTCGCGGGTCACCCCTTCAGGGGCAGGAAGCCAGCCGCTGAATATAAAGTGCTGCATAATCGGAAGCTTGCCAAGCACCTCAGCTTTGTACATTTTGACCATCCCTGTGCTCACTTTTTCCCAGCTCTTGGCCGCAGAGATATCATCGAGCATAGGCGAGTGCCAGCGTAGCGAGGCAGTCTTGACGTTGTTAATAAACTGAATGCACATAAAATAGTAGTTTTTCTGAGCATACATGTCGACTAGATCAGCGTCGTGAATACTCATGGGCCTCAAGTACTTGTGGTCTACGAGCTGAGCGGCACCAAACAAAAAGGGCAGGAAATGGTAATCGTCGAGGCCCCAAACGCCATGCGACCCTGCAGGCTCTAGCCAATACTCGCCCTGGACTTTTCTCATGGTTTTTAGGTAGCAGCAAAAGGTCGAAAGAACAACGTCCTCGTAGTCTTTGGCTGTTAAAAAACCAGATTGAAAAAGGCAGCTAAGAAAGCATAGAAAGTTTAGCTCGTGGCCACTACCGTAATCAATACGCTTTCTGTTGCCCCAAGCTTCGGCAAAGTAGCGAGAGGCAGCTTCATCCTCAATGCCTGCCTCCTGTAGCCAGAGTGAGGTCTTGATAGCGATTGCGTCGTAAAAATCAGTGAATTCCGGTTTTCCAAACCGGGAGCTCTGCTCTTTTGTAGGAAATTCTGCGATAGTTTCCGCTACACGCGCGATAACCGCTTCAACAGCAAGTGGATGCGGGGAAGTGGCCGGCCGCAGCTCTTTACCTTTAGCGGCATCTGCAAGCGATTGAACCAAATTTGTGATTTGAAGCCAAGTTTTTGAGTTCTGAAATAATTTTAAATCTCGCGAACTCATAATTCGCGGGGCCGAAACGGCTTCTTCGGCCTCGTCACCGGCTTTGTTTGTCATGAGTAAACGAGTGCTCAAGGAACTGGCGAACCTGGGCCGGAACCCGAGCCCCGCGTGCGATTTTCTTGGCCCTGAAAATGAATCGGATGTTCTCCATTGGACAGCCGTGCTCAGGGGCCCCAGCGACACGCCGTATGCGGGGGGCAGATGGAGGGTGCGCATCGAGTTGCCCCAAAGTTATCCGTTAGAGCCGCCAAAAATGTGGTTTGAAACGCGGATTTGCCACCCGAATATCGATTTCAAGACGGGCGAAGTGTGCATAGACGTCCTCAAGTCGCAGTGGACACCTGCATGGGGTATCGCGAGCGCTATCTTGGCTGTGCAAGCGATGCTCAGCGACCCGGAGCCTGATTCGCCGCTGAATGTGGACGCTGCGAATTTGGTGAGAGGGGGTGAGAAGCGCGGATATGAGCAGTTGGTAAGGTATTATATGGTGGTGGATGGCGCCGCTCGAGGCCCGGATAGTGAATGAGGCAATGCTAAGTGAGGTCAGGCTCTTCGGCTAAGAATGAGCGCGAGCCCTGTTGTGATAGCGCATTCGGGCTATTCTATTTTAATTTAAAGTCAGTCTGAAGTCATGACTAGCTGTGTCTGACTGGTCAGACTGGGAGACTATGGGTGGCCGCGTCCAGTATTTCGAGCTCACCACTTTGCTAATTCAAGCAACATGCTAATAAGTTCGTAAGAAATTGGGCGTGTTGCCAGAAGCATAATGCCCATCGACCAGTGATATCGCATTGAGTGATAGCAGATATGATTAGTTGGTCGTGATTGAAGAAGTGCTCTAATTTTATTTCATGGAATACTTTATGATAAAAATGAACTTTTTTCTTGAACGGTAACCTGTTTTTCCGGTCTACTAGGTAGTTTGTAAAGCTACAGGACTTGGCAGTGAGGATCATATGCGGTCTTAACTAAAAGGCCAATACCGACAACATATATAGTTCGCTAGTTGAACAATTTCCTCATTAACCTAGCCTTTGGCGTGTATTCACTATAGATGTGCTTCCACTACTCCTGCCACGGTTGTCGTATTGTCGTCAAGATGGCATGCGCTCATTCTATCGTTTCCTCTTAGCGTGGACTGTGCGTACTTAGGGCACTTCAAGATTAAGGAGCCTGGTAACGGTGCCAATTGGCCAAGCGTTAAGAACAATACCCAAGTTTGCCTGGATGAAGCTGTGAAGTGAAGGCTCAACAATGTTGCAAAATAAATATGCATACGAGTAGCATGGAAAAATCAAGTGGCCACAGTATAGACTGTGCCACCATGTGAACCTCAAAATGCAGTTTACGTGTGAATGTGTCGATACGCTGACCTATATTTCCGGCGTGGCCGGGCCACCTCAGGTCTTCAAAAGTGGTTGCATTGCTGTCAAAAGCCCAAAGACGCATTCATCTCTCCGTCCTACCATTCATTAGTTTATAAGGAAACATCACTAGAACTTTGAAGACTAAAGCGGTCTTCTCTTCACTATGACAGCACTGAAAATAGGAAACAAACTTGGTAGCTCAGCGTAAACTGTCCACTTATTAACTTGTTGACCCAAACATTACAAGGAAACTGATGTTCGGTGAGTTGAATTCGAAGCAATGCCTGCAGAAATAAGGTAACTTCTATTATCTGTTAAGGTCGATCTCCATTCTTTTCACCCAGATATTTCTATGCTAACTGGTAAGGTGAGCGCTGACCCTCGAACAGTGCGATTTGTGCTTTATATATCTGGTGAGCCAAGTTATAGGTATCAGAGGCCTTCAAAAGCGATAGATAGAGTCAGGGTCTTCTCCAAACTCTGCATGTGCGGAAATTGCGCCATAGGGTGAACATGGTGTGTCTTCGTGCGGACATCGTGCGACAGGTAAAGGATGGAGCTGGTGCGGGAGTGAGGGGGGTTCAGATACAGTTATTTTTGCGTGGAATGAATCAAAGTTATTGCTCCAAAATAATATAGCTTTGAAACTAGCTGTGCCAACCCGCGCGCCTATGTCGCATCTCTCACGTCGCATGTGATCCGCCGCCGATGCACTGCACATGCGCGAAGAATGTGCGACCACCCCAACCCTTGATGCCACCCCATTAGCTATAAAAGAACGGGCCCTCTCTCTACTTCAGCATAATGGCGGGGCTCCCATAGCCCCCTGGATTGGGAGAGACCAGCTCTCCCCCCAGCTGGAACCTGGGTCACCAATCTTCCCCTAGTTTTATAGTAAGTTCGTACTAACCCTAGACCTTTGCCTCATGACATCCACTAATTAGCTGTCTCCTCGAATTACAAGCAAATGTAGAAAATGATACCATATTGAAGACGTTTGGGCAGCAATGCCACCTTTTCACCTCATGTGCTTAACGTCAAATAGTCGTCAAAAAACAGCAGCTCGCTCTGAACCCTGTACTTTGCAACCACCACATTACAGGGTAAGGGCAGCATGTGATCCATGGCACCAGCAAGAGTAATTCTTCTCCGTAATAATAATAAACTGGCTACCTCTCAGGGGCTCAAATATAATACATTCTGAGATCCTTATCGATATGTCGTATGATTATGTAATTCAAGGTCCTGCAGAAGTCTGTTGTGCTTGGGTATAATAATAAGCGTGAAAGGATCTCTAGAAGGGGTAGTCTATCAAATAGGAATGCTGTATTGGCTTTGCATATTGAAATGCATAGTAATCATGATCCACCAACTTCTCTGTGCGGTGACCCTGAGTTCCTTGATTCCAAGGTGTGACTTTGGCGCATATATCTTAGTGTACATGCATCTCACTGGTATCACAGGTATCCTCCTGCTTGTACCTGCTTTTTTGGTCCAATTATTTCATACACATTGTCTAGTAGCTGCCTAATTACCGTTTAGTGACTGCCTATTGTTCGTGCCCTGGTCTGAAATGTGTCGCACTATGGATTCTTCTATACCTCCTTTGCCCCTTATTTACTTACTTGGTTATCTTTGAACATCCTATAAACCTTCTGAATGGCATTGTGGTAGTTCTGTCTCGTCTCTCTGTCTGTAGTCCCTGCCCAGTAGCGCGGTCGATGCCTTCGATGGTAGCATGCTGTACTGCCGCTCTGTAAGAGGCTAAGAGTTCGTTCTGTATTTTGTATGGTGCAAATAAAATTGAGCAAAGTTTGTTCTTGTTCAATGGTGCCGCTTAATCCCACGTGTAGACTCCAACATGGCGTTAGTGTCTTCGCGCTAGCTACTGGTCATATTGTCATGATAGGCAGTTGAAAGGAGCGAATGAGCAGATAGCAACACAAATAGCTACAGAAGTCTTTGGAAGTGTTTCACCGATAATTTTCCGTTTCTAGAGGGCGTCAGTGAGGTTGTTGAAAAGGTTAAGGGAAAGAATAAAGTGGCAGGACAAGCAATCATTACCCAAATTAGGGTAATATCTGGTATGCACTTGGTGATTAGTAGATTTTCACTTGAGATTCATTAATTTAAGCAATATTTAAATTTGGTGGAACATGTTTCATGCTACTTTACAGACGACATTGAATATCGAGCCGGTGCTGTCCTTCAAACAGATGTGCCTATTGTGCTGGAGTCTCTATGTGAGTATTCAGACATCAATGGTGGCCTCAGCTCCTTGAGTTCAATGCCATTACTCTGTTGTCCAAGTTATTGACCTATTCCTCGAGCTCTTGAACCTCTCCATAGGGACTGACGGGTCATATTTAGTCCCAGTGGCCTTTTCGGAACGACTTCTGCCAGTGTCTAGATGTCAAGACGGATGCTTGAGCACGACTTTTGACTTTTGACGTTAATGCGGCCATTTTTCAATTGAAGCCAGCTGGCTGCATGCCGCAAAGTGCTTGGCGCTAATCTCAACTGAGTATTGAGCTGAGTGAGTTTTCAATATACAAAATGCCATGAAGTCTATATAGGACCTCAATAGTACCTCTTCTTGACTATTTACCCTCGTCATTGTTTATTTGTACTCGACTACACCCACACACATACGGCCACTGGAGGCTTATATAACCAAATTCTCTATCGATAAGCTCAGATGGAATACACATGTATATATATATCAACTACACAAAGCGGATTGCGGTTTTTTGTTACACAGAGACACTTTTCTTTAGCTGGTGGCACGGATCACATGCTGCCCATACCCCACAGCGAAGTGGTAGCATAGCGCAGGATCAAACCAATCTGCTGTTCTTAGGCGACTTTTTGGCCTCAACTATTTGTAGTAAAGAGGTGGGATTGGAGTCCGAATGTCTTCCCGGCGGTCAGGTTTCTCAACTGGCTTATAGTCCATGTAATTAGAAGATAACTCCAAGCGGCGAAGCGGTGAGCTGTGGTCTACTAATTCACCAGAAAGAAAATTGCCGCTGTTTCGCTGTTATTATCTTGCGTTAAATTTACCAAACATAGTACCTCTTGCTTCTCCAAACTAATAAGTTGGCCAGAGCGCTGTGTACGCTGGACTACTGTGTTTGAGCATGTTTTAAGCACGCTCATGGCCTCTATAGTCCTCAGAAATCCAACTGCGTTTCAGCAAAATTTCAGTAAATGGTAGGATGGAGAAATTTACATGTGTTTCAGCTTTTGACAGCAATGCAACCACTTGTGAAGTCTCGAAACGGTCGGACGCATAGCTACGTAGGGCCGGCGTAAAGGCGTGTTCGGCGTACTGCTGCTTATTGAAAATAGATATTGTGTGACTGCTATGATATTAACCAGTTTATTCTTTGCTCTGCTTCTGCGGCTTGAATTCATTCATCTTCTACAACTCGCCATGGCTTCGTTTCCTCCTCCTTTAGGCTGGCATGGATCAGTATTCTTTACGCATGACCAATTTGTACCACTATCAGGCTCTTTAGGTTTAAAAAGCCATAAAAATACAGACAGTCCATGTTAGGAGGAAGAAATCCAATGAGCGTCTGCCCTTTTGACGGCAGTGCGACCACCACGGGTTAGGGTTGACCGGATAGTCGCATGGATCATGGCTGTAAAGTGGCATTAGCTGTCGAACCACGGCCCAAATTACATACATCGCACTCTTTTGAACCAATAAGCCACGCTGCATAGTCAGTTACTTCTATGGCCGATTTTGATGAAATCGCGAAATTTAGCTCGAGCAGTGATTTCGCCGTGCCACTCTCAGCCACTCTCATAGGTAGGCTTGAGGAGCTATGAATTCACCGGCAATTATGTAGTTTCTCATTGAAGACTCTGATTTTACCAGCGCAGCTCAACCATTCTCGAAGAGTATAAGTACGCGTTATTGATAAAAATGGTAAACACGACGCACATCTATGCAAGTATCTGCATACACTTGCACTTGCCTAAATAGGGACTTGGACCTGCATGACGTCAGATCTGCTACGCTCTAGCGTTTCTGTAACAATGAAGGATGGTGATCACATTAGACAAGGGTTTGATGTTATACTGAGCTACTTTACTTAAAAGTGACTAACCAGTTAACAATTTGCATTATAGGCTACTGAAAAGCTCTGGAACTTCGCTATTTATGTAGGACTCCAGGATTTCACCTATACAACATGACAGAAACATATGTTCTCGCTGGCTGTATCGCATAAAAATTAGACTTATCCTAGTTATTCTGCTTAAACAATCTCATTATCTACCTGGCTTCTTCAATGGCCGAAATCAATGAAATCGCGAAATCAAGTCGACCGCGAATTCAGCGACGCGCGTCGCTGCGCGGGTTTGCCACAAGTCAGCCACATAGTTATCGATAACACACTGCCCTGTAGTCTGCTATTTTCGGCATTTTAAGAGCTAATTCGGAAACATGGAATTATACATTCATAAGACCAAGCCACTTATATTTTTCTAAGCATATACAGGTATCACTCTGGTCAGTGATGGCCCAAAAAAAGACGCTATGTTTATAAACTATCTTCAATCTATCCCATTTGGTCTTCAGCAGGTCAGCAGTTCAGTTTCTGTTGACAGGTTTAGCGCGAGGCTTTACTGGTTAAAAGTCCCTCATTTTAATATCATCACTGAAATACAATATTGAGAAATATGAAGACACCCATGAACACAGTTAAGCGAGTATGTAGTACGAACTGTTGTACTAGTCTACACCAGCCTGGCCTAAGTAGCAGCAACATAAAGCTACACAATACAGAGCTCCTCAGACCAAACAAGATCTAACATAGAATAAGCTCAAAAGCTAGCTGAGGCCTCTTTAATTAGCAGCATTTATGCTCCCTCTCAAAGCTTTTTCATGGCGCAGCTTGCTGGCTCTTCATGCATGATGACGTCTACATAAAGGCAACAATCGCTCGTTTTGCGATAATTGTGACACTTGAGGCTTCAAAATGTATACCTCGCGAGGTTAATTTATCCAAAAAATGGCTCTGTCCACTCAGTTTTCTCCATGACCGAAATCAATGAAATTCTAATTTATGGCTCGAGGACCTATTTGTGTTTGCCACATATTGCCACTTAATGAATGAAGTTTGCTGGCTTATGGACGAATTCGCTCTAACTTCTTTCTGCACCTTTATATAGCGATATAGCTTTTCAAGTCAAGTTGAACTACTTACGTAACCAGTTACCTATCGATAAGAAGATCTGGGGAATACCTCGATTTATTGCCCTTGATTGTGGTGGTCATACAACATTGTTGGTCGCCTTGGTCCACCATGTGACACATAGTACACGGGGGTAGCTCAAGAGCCTGAATTTGTGTATGAGGTGTGGAGTCTATAGGAAGTTAGGCACCAATATGTAGCATCAATCAAGTTATTGTGCAGCGATTTCAGCAGCATTCCACTTTGTACTCCTATATATGCATAATTGTATACGGCTATGAGCTCCACGGCAGAGATGCGCTTTTTATATGCATACAACACTCAGGTTTCCGAGTAATTAACTTCGATGGCTTCAAATTTTGTATGATCGAGGATTCGTGGGCATCTGACAGGGTGTTCCCAGTGTTCTCCTGAGTTCATGCCTTTCCATAAATGCACCACAACACTTAAAAACAGAAAACATGCTTTTCGGAGCTATGGACAACCTATGTTTATTTTCCATCTCTGCAGACTTTATTGTCCAGACTAGGAGAAAAAATATCCAGTATACGCATGCTAATACTGCGTAACAGTAAAATTGATTTAAGTCCACAGGCAGGTGAAGGAGCGCTGGAGGCTAAAAATCGCGATTATACCTTTTTCGAGATATGAAGAAAACAACTGCCCTCAAAACAATTAGAGATAATATTGGGCCGGTTTGCTTTATTCAGTCCACTTCAGCAGCTTCTTAGATGTCATGTTAGCGTTATTTAGCTGTCTACAGGACACCTGCTGTTAGTAAATATACACTGTGAATTCCCCTGAGCACTAACAATTGCTAGAAGACACAACATATTCATTACACAGAATGTACACCTTGTTTTGTCGTGTCAGCTGCTACGTTTGAGGGCTCTATCATGCTGTTGGCCTTCGAATGAACCACATCGTCGGCAGGAGCACACCTGTATAGTGTATATATAGCTCTAATGAGTCTACTTGAGCTCCAAAATCAGCTCAGCCTATTAATTTTCCCTAAACAATTTACTGAGATACTTAGATTTCCGTGACTCCAAAATCAGCTCAAAAAAGATTTTTACCTCGAGGTGCATTTAGGAGCGACTACGGCTCGTTCATGCATTGACAGGAGGGCGCGGGGGCTGGATTAGGCAACTCAATAAAGCTCTAGCACATTCACCTTGATAGAAACATTGTCTTTTTATATTTTGTTGTCAGTTTGGCATGAAACTCTAGCAGGACCCGGGCTGGCCCAGAAGCGCGTCGTTTCAACTATGTGACTGCACCATGACGTCAACTAGAAAAGCAGAAAATCCAGCTCGAGGCTTCATAAGGAAGCTTCAGGCGTGAATAAATGGTATCAACCTTACTTTCGAGGCTCAATGGTTCAACATATGTGCTTAGATTCTTGTAAAGCCGAAATCGATGATTTTGCGAAAATAATGAGTCCACCGAATCTAAAGTCGCCTCATTTCGCCACAGTGAAGGGTATTTGTAGCCCCGCAGCTACCCTTAATTCGAATAGTTGGCTTTCAATGCTATATGCCTCCGCGCTTCTACCCTTAGTGCTTACGCTGTCGATAAGATTCTACAACGCTATATACAGCAGAACTGCGCTTTCATGCCACATCACATAATTTATCATCTCTTTTAGGGTTTGTTGATGCTCGATTGCATGTAGCACTTCATGTTGTAGGAGCAGTATGTTTGCATAGGGAATTGTGATTATATAAACAACGCTTATCGATAAGACGCCCAAGAAAAGGGTTAGAGTATAGCTTTTACCCCTTTTGGGCCTTCAGAGTGCCCATGACTTCGTAGCTTTGTTCTATTGACAGTATAAATTACAACATATCCCTAACCCTGCAATGTGGTGGTCGCAAAGCTCAGGGTCAAGGTGATCTGCTGTTTTTCGGCGACTAGCGTAAACTGCATAAGGTGAAAAGGTGGCATTGCTGCCAAAACGTCTTCAATCTGGTATAATTCTCTACATTTGCTTGTAATTCGAGTAGATAGCTAGCTAGTGGATGTCATGAAGTGGTGAAGGTCTAGAGTTAGTACGAACTTACTATAAAATTAGGGGAGGATTGGTGGCCCAGATTCCAGCTGGGGGGAGAGCTGGTCTCTCCCAGTCCAGGGGGCTATGGGAGCCCCGCCATTATGCTAGAATAATGTGGGATGCCAGTCTTTTTATAACTAATGGGGTGGCGTCAAGGGTTGGGGTGGTTGCACACTCTCCGCGCATACGCAGTGCATCAGCGGCGGATCAAATGCGACATGAGAGATGCAACATGATCGCGCTGGACCGCACAACTGTTTTTAAGGCAATGCTGCTTTTGATCGAGGTTTTTGGCTTGTTTTGCGAGAAACTAGGTCCTCTCAACACCCCTTGCTCCCGCACTACCGCCCTCTTATTCCTGTCGCACGATGTCCGCACGACGAACATCATGTGTACCGAAAGTATAGTCTAGGTTTAGGGTTATAGATGATAACTTGTTACACACTACAGATTAAGAGTCAGCTGGATTGTCGTAGAACTAGGAGGGATACTTGCGACTAAAGTCGATATTTTTCATTAAATTTTTGGTTTGAAAGCAGCCGGGTTGCAGATTAAGGCCCTGTGA